>JANAVB010002935.1:0-238070 GCA_029216955.1 Iris pallida
CCGCTTCATCGATCTCTGGCAAGATCCCTCCACTCATAATAGTTTCCAGGAGTTCATTGCCTTTCATCTTTCTGACAGTCTTCTTGACATATCTGCCTCTCGATCTCCTTTTTATCAAAGGAGTATCGTTTTCATCTGTATCTTCATCTTTGTCGGCAGCATCGTCTTCATCAACTGGGATGCCACCTAGAGATGAGGTGGCAGTTATTGAAACTCCTTTCTTCTTGGAAGTCTGAGACTTAGTACTCTTTTTAGAGACTGTCTCAGATTCACCACTTCGTTTCCTCTTAGAGATGGACACGAATATTGGAGAAAGAACTTCATCAGGAAAGTTTTGCTCCAGAGATAATTCATATAAGGGCTCAACTTCCGCAGTCTCATCTTCAGGTTCCGGAGTAAATTGTTGCATAACAATCTTCTTCTTCGATCTCTTTGATGGAGCTGGGTCATCTTCTGCAACAAAAGTCTTCAAATGAAAACTCAGCACGAAAGTGCTCGATGAAACATAGAAGCGGGCGTATATATAGAGCATTTTCGTCCCCGCCCTGGATAAAGGATTCGGCATAGAGAATTCAACTTTTGTATCTCTAGCCGTGAAGTATCTCCATGCCCGAGCTCCATCAATTAGTCCTCCACGAGCAGAAAGACAGGTGGTGGCATTCCCAACATGAAGTTGGTCATATCCGAATTGCCGAGCAAATCGGCTCGGTAGATATGGTTCTAAATACGTTATTTCTTCATGACGATATACCAGGTGAGATGGCCGAATCCGCTGCAGCCATTGAAAAGCTACGTCATCTAGCCTGTGCCCTTTTTCTCCGTCTATCATGTTCAGAGGCATGCTCTCATAACCCAATGGCGGAGGAGCACATTGAATCGACCAATGTGATGATCGGTTCAAAACATTTCTGCATTCTGGAAGAGTGTGAACCTTCTAGAAAGTTTCTCCGGCGTACTTCTCTAAAAAGAGGCTGCCGCTCCCTCCTGCTCCCGGAGGTATCAGACCGTCGTGATGGAGAAGAAGCCAACCATACAAATAAGTATAGGGCATCTCTATTCTTGGGAATTCATCGGTCATCTTCCTTTGATTAGACAGCATATTGGTTACAAAATTTCGAAGACCTGCGTTCAGCCTGCAAGTCATCGCTGATAATAAGTCTGTCTTATAGCCGTACATAAGGCACACTGCTGCAAAAACAACGCCTCTATGTATTCTATCCAGAGAGCTGGAGCCAGGAACAACAAATCTTCTTAGCCAGAGAGAGAGGAATCCGGCTAAATGATCGTTCTTTGACAAAGGTTTCCACTCTGTCTCACATATGATCTGAAGGTGGTTCCGGCTTTAAACTCATACCAGTCTTCATTGATTGTGAAATCTTTACAGTCATACTTCTCTAGTAGATTAGTGATTTCACTCTCAGAGAGGGGCTTGAAGGAGTTAATTTGATACTTTTTCTTCTCATTTATCTTCTTCTCATCTTTCTCACGATTCATGAAAAGATAAGACATCCACTTCTGGATGTGGCAGCCGGCTTCCTTTTTAGCACTTTTATAATACAGAGTGCATGTGCCAAAATGGCACATCATCTCTTCAAATAGATACACCATCTCCGGGTTCTTCTCCGACAGAAAAAATTTAGCTCCTCGGTTGTAGGCACATATTCTTCATATGGCAGTGTGCCTGAAGGCAGATGAGAGATGTATTCCATCTCATGAAGGGCAAAATCCATCTCCCCTTTGGGAGTCATAAATGTTCCCGTCCGGTGGTTATATCTTTCAACCAAGGCCAGGAATAGAAATGGGTTGGGTTTGAAGCCGTAGGAGGAATTGACGATCGCGTCATAGAGATTTATCTGCTTCAGCTCATTCTCAAACTTCTCCTGAATCCAATAGACCAGAGTCCTCCACCTCATATTCTCCTGATTCATTAAGCCTATCATCCTCGACGTCGAATCAGTAGGATAGAATGCCTTCTCATTTGCCATGAATTCATTTATGAAAACAGGCGCCCTGAATGGTATCAATATAGACGAGTCTTCGGGTGGCACACATCCCGGCTTCAAACCTCGAAACCAGGATACGTGATTCTCCGGAGCACTGTAGAATCCGTCTTTCTTGTAAATGATTCTGCTCGCCTTAGCTTGCTGATTTTCTGTTAAGTGCCATGTCATCTTTCTGGGGTAACTGGCATGCATGAATCGCATGATAGACAAACCCCTAGATACCTTCGGCCAGTACATGGGCTTCCTTGCATCACCTTCAAAATAGAAGCAGACCTTCTCCCTGATGCCTTTTGGTTGTGACTTATGTTCTATGGCATCCCCAAACAGAAAAGCTGGTTTTTTATGGATCACCAGGTCAAGACTCTGAAATGGTTCACCATTCATCAGACAGAGCAGAGTGGTATGATCTTGATTCTTCAACAAAGATAGTCTGGCTTCCGGAGTGTCAAACTGAGGAAACTGTACATGAGATAAATCATGTTTGAAAGAGAAGCTCAAATGTCCTTCATAATCAGCTTCTTCACTTCGGATGTTCTCTACAGAAAAGAAAAGAAGAAAAGATCAGACATGTTTTATCACGCAAACTTCAGAAAAATTTATGTCTACGAGCCTTATGCGTGTTTAACAGTGTTCAAAGAAAATTTCATAAGTCACGTAGACTTCAGACAAAGATCAAAAAGACATGCTGAATGATTTATTCACGCATGTGATTAATTCATGCAAAGTCTAGACAGATTAGAATGAAAAGTCACGCATCATTGCCAGAATCACATTGAAGTGAAAATGACAAAAAAATACGCTGACAGATCAAGACTAATCTATCCAGAGGATGACTCTCAGAAGTCTGCGTGAATAATTCAACATTGACATCTCTGCCAACATATGAAAAATCACGCAGAGTCATGAGAGCCATGCTTATTTGCGTAAAACACAGAGCTTCGTAAACACGAAGATGTGAAGTATGGCCAACCCTAAAGAGGGGGCATACTTTATTAATATCCTTTGCCCTAAGAAGGGGGGATATATTTTGAAAGTTCATTATTGATTGTTTTAAGAATCCTAAGATTTCTATGTGGAGTTCATCTTCATCAGTTCGTCTTCAACAGTTCGCATCCCCATCTGTCACTTACGTTGCATAGGGGGATGAGGAGCTTCGCGGCGAGGAAGTCTGTCGATGGTGGCACGCGAAGACGTCGCAGGGGCCTTGTCCTTAGCCTGAGTGTCGATCTTAGGAGCCATTGCTGAGAAGAAGAAGGAGAAGTCGGGGAAGATGGAGTTTCTCTTCTGTGTGAGGTTTTCTCTCTCTAAAGCAAGTAAAGAAAGAAGTAAGTGATTTATGGCCTTTTTATAGGTTCACGAAGAATTTCAAACGGCAAAGTTATCATTTGCTTCGATATAGGAGTTTTGCACGGGATCCTAAACCGCACAGAATCCCAACAGCCCAATCATTTCGGAAGAAATCTTTCCCTGAATCATCTCAGCGTGACTAAATTCATTTTATCATCTCGATTTCAAAGTATTTCGAAATAATTTATAATTTTTTGAAAACTTTGAAGGGGGTTTTGTAGGCCTCAAAAATGAAGTCACGCTGAGTTAATACAGCCTATCAGAACAATGTCTAAAATACACGCTGATGTAGGTCCTAAAAAATAAAGTTGCATCAATCAACAAAGTCAAGAAATCAAGAAACCCATCATTTGGATGAATTGCGCAGACAATAGATTGCGCAGCAATCCGATTGCGCATACTGCTTTGCGCACACTTTCAACTGCGCAGACTGACGTGGCAGAAGTCATCATTACCAAATCAAATCAAATCTTTTTCTGACAACTGACAGCACGAATAACAAGGAGTTTGTTCGTTTCCTGTGCCGTACAGTGCTCGAGGTGGCTGACAGCTGGCAGCGCAAACCAATCCTGCGCAGTTTGAGTCTGCGCAAACCATGTATGCGCAATTCAACTCTGCGCACTCCATCAATATAACTGATAAGTTACACGTGGCATTCATGCCATCGATTGCTCATTACGTGGCAACTGTTTATGCACGATCATGCGCATTTCTATCAAATGATGCCATGTGTCCATGATAGTTGGCCCACGATCCAGTAACTGTCTGCGCAAATCAATGCTGCGCAAACCAATGCTGCGCAAATCATCCTGCACAGTCTCAAAATAACTGAAAGTTAGTTATTTCTAGAACTCTATAAATAGAGTTTCAAGTCTTCATTTCAAGGGGAGATCAAGATCAGAGATCAGAAATCAGAGAGTTTAGGAGTTCTTGCAAAAGTGCTGCTGCATTCTTCCGAGACTTTTGTCTTCAACTTCAGAGGCTTTTGCCTTCAGTTTTCAGAGTTGTTTTCAACTTCAAAGGCTTCGTCTTCACAGTTCACATCGTCTAAGGGATAAAGCAATCGTCATCAAGATTGGATTCCTATAGTTGTAATTTTCCCAGAATTCTTGTAATCTTTATTACAGTTTGTATCAATAAAGTTCTATACTTTTGTTTTTGCAAACAAAATGGCGACTCTGCTGGGGACAACTTTCTCCTCCGATGAGGAAGTAGCAACTCAATGTGACGTAGCGTCTATCGGGAAGACGCAGAAGACGCTGGTTGTGAAGGTCAACCAGACAGCCTACGAGGCGATGCTCAACTCCAAGACCACTCCCCGTACTGTAGCCACTTCTGCCAAGAGCAAAGTACGCTCAGTTTGGGTCTCCAAGTCTGCACAATCTGGCATTTTTGCCACTAAGGATGCTGTACCAACTGTTGCGCAATCTGCTAGTCAGACTGCTGCACAAACTGCTGTACCAACTGTTGCACAGTCTGTCTCAGCAACTGCTGCACAATCTGTTGCAGTCAAGGCTGCGCAGTCTGCTTCAACTGTTGCACAGGCTACTTCATATGCTGCCTTGTCAAAACAGAAGACTCCTATGACTCTGGCGCAATTGGCAGTGGCTTTTCCTGCGCAAAATAGCACTCTTGTAACTAAGGTGCATCCCAAGCACTCTAAGACAAGAACTCCTGATGCACTTCCTACCAAAGCTTCTAATGCACAAATGACTAGTGCACCTTCCACCCATGCGCAAACCAAGTCTGCGCAATCCAAGAAAAACAGCCTTTTGGCTAAATTTCCTTCTTCTCATAATAAAAGAAGAGATTCTACTCCTCTTCCCAAACACCCTATTGCCCCTGCGCAATCCATTGAGGGTAGTCCTTTGACTATTCCTCCTTCTCTTCAAAGCAAAGGAAAAGGTCCATTGGTCTTTTCTCAAACTTCCTTGTCTCATGACTTGGAATATAACAGAGGAAAACGCTCTTTAGCTAATCCTTCATCTCAAAACAAAGGACAAGGCCCTTTAGTCTTATCTCAGTCTTCTTCAGTCTTTACTGAAGAAGATCCATCTCAATGTGTCTCGACTCCAATCAATTCGAGAACTCTGGCAAACAAGGATTCTTCTTTCCTTTATAACAAGAGTTCTTGTACTAATCAAAGAGGTATTCTGCCTACTCCGATAGCAGAATTCCAGGACCTCCCGACTCTCCAAATTTGTCGTTCCAGACAGGGAAAACTGTTAGTGTCTCAAACAGAAACTCCTGAGGGTGAATTTGCTGACCTCAGAACTTATCTTAATCGACCCACTTCGGTAAAACGCAAACAGCCAATGCCGAAGGTCAAACATCATCAGAAACAAATCTCCAAGGTCAGAAATCCCGACACTTATGCCAATGAAGTGAGTACTTCCCTGTATACTCAAGGGACTAAACATTTGAAGAATCGGAATCATGTTCCAAATGTTATTAAAGAACAGATCCCTCAGAATTTTCCTCGTCCTGTTGTAGATCTTCGAGAACATTTAAGACAAAAACAGGATAATGTCTCAATATCTCCATCTTAACCATCTGATCATCACTGTAATCATAAAGTCATCATCCAATGCTGTTGTCAAACGACAAAACGATCTGTCTTCGATCGTTTAACTTTTGCTAAATCTGAACCTATGTCAGAAGAAGACGAAGTTTTGTATGCTTCTGTTAACATGACTTCCCGAGACACTGGGGGTAAAAGATGCTCTAAGCATGGTAGACTCCGCAAGCCAAGCCAACGGTATTTGGAATTACTTCAAAAATCTTCTGAAGGAGTATTTCAACATACCCGTTCCCGAAGCCGAGATATAATCGGTCAAAGGAATCTTCCTCAAAATCCTTCAAGTCATCTCCCTGTTTCCCAGTCAGGAGATGATTCGTTTTCTGATTATGATGCATACAGTGAAAGTTCTGAACAAACAGTATCTTCCACTGTGCCAAGAGAAGTAACGGCTTATGTTGTCACCGATGATCCAGATGCTTCAACCTCCGCAAATCAAGAACAGCGAATTGCGGCATTAGAAGACAAATTAAAAACTATGGCTGAAATGGTTGCTAGTATGCATTCCATCATTGTAGCACAGCATGTTACACCACCAACTGCACCTATTACTAGTCCAGAGATCATAGCATCTTCAATACCTGCCAATACTGGGCTGGGGGTAGTGCCTCCCCAAATGCCTCCTGTACAAGTGCAAGTACAAACTACGCCTAGCCATTCAGGAGCTGGGGGTAGTGCTTATAACGCTGTTCCTCCTCCTACCACTACAACTCAACCTGCTCCTTCTTCTTTATCAGAAGACGCCAATGAAGCTGTCAAACTCTTACGAACCCAGTTTGAAGCATTTAAAGAGAAAGACAATCTACAAAGGTTGGGGATTAAACAACCCTATCCGGTTGAATGGAAGGATGTCCCGTTTCCCCCAAAGTACAAAATCCCTACAATCTCTCTGTTCGATGGCAGTACTTCCCCAAGTCAATTCATCAATCATTTTGAGGTAATGACTGTTCAACTTCAGCCAAATGACGCTCTTCTTACCAGAGTGTTTGTCGGTTGTTTAGCCGGCGTAGCATACGACTGGTACAGAAGTTTGCCCGATGGTTGCATCACATCCTTTTCAGGTCTCAAACAAATCTTTCTGGAATGGTTCTATGAAGGATTTAATGATATGACTATGTCAGTTCTCAACAAAATCAAACAAAAACATAATGAAACGGCTGAGAGCTTTATTGAACGGTTCTGCCGTGAAGCCTTGAAAATGCCTCCAGGGACTCCCGCTGCTGTCACTATTGATACTTGTAAGGCGAATCTTTTACCTATTATCAGTATGTGGACGGGGTCAACCCAATTCCAAGATTGGCCCTCATTCATCGTCAACGCCAAAGCTGCTGAAGTAAGTGCCGACAAGTTCAAACAATTGGGGGTACAAATGTCTAACCCTGATCGCGATGAGCATCAGAATTCAGGTGGTGGCAATCGCCAGAACAATCGCAAAGCGAAAGAGACTTTAAACATTAACTTGAACAAAAATAAAGAATCTTTGGCTGTCAATGTGGCCCCACCTACATCTACTCCTACTCCTTTTGCACCTCCACCGAGGGAACCTCGTCCGAAGGTAGAATATTCCTTTGACGAAAATGACACGGCAAGTATCTTTGAGTGTTTACTCAAAAGCAATAAAATTCAACTCTCTGATCCAAAGAAACCTGATGAAGTCAATAAGACTGATCATCCCAAATATTGTGTCTATCACCGATTCATTGGACATCCTACTCGAGCATGCTATGTGCTCAAAGGTAAGATTCAAGAGCTTGTCAATGCAGGTGTAGTCACTTTGCAACAAGATAAGAAGACTATTACTGCAAATATGGTTTCAGTCCAATTTGGAGATTTTCCTTCGCAGATGATACAGCATGGTGTCATTCCAATTCCTAAAACAACTCTTGAGATTGAGAATCTCCCGCTTCCATCCAATGAAGGTCTTATTCCCTTGTCTCTTGACAATGGTGAAATTATGTGGATCCATCCTGATCTTGCTCCAGAATTTGAGATATCTTCCAAGAAGAAAACTCGTTCTAAAGGCAAAACCAAGATCTGCAACATGGTATCTTTTGATCCCATTGTTGACGAAGAGATTCTGTTAGGCACCAGATCAGGAAAAGCTTATTTGAAAGATCATTCTGAAGGTCAAAGGGATCCTGCTACTTCTTCTGAACCTACTCTGGCACAACCTGTATCTGCTGAAGAGGTCCCTTCTACATCTTCACCAGTTGTAGTGTCAATTTCTTCCAAGCCAACAACGGCTGACAAAGGCAAGCACCAAGTTCGATTTGACAAACCCCTAAAGAAGTCATCTCCTACTGGGCTTGAGAAGCCTTACAATTTCGATATATTGGCTCAATTAGCCAATACACCGGCTAGGCTGTCATTTTTTGAACTTTTGCGTCTTTCCAAAGAGACACGAGAAACTCTAAGTGAAGCTCTGATGCAGGCTGAAACTTGCTTAACTCTTCTCAAAAAGTCGGAATCAGAACCAGTCTCTTGCCGTCACTGTCATAGTGTCCTGGAGTTGATTCCAAACATCACTTTCACTCAGGATGATATGCTACTGGAAGATAATAGACATGATCGTCCTCTCTACTATACAGGATATGTCGATTCGATGAAGGTCGATCGTATCCTGATAGATCCAGGGTCTGCTCTCAGCATTATGCCAAAGACGATGCTAGACGCATTGAAGATACCAGTGCATAGTCTTTCAAGCACAATCACCACTATCCTGGGATTCAACCAAGGAAGGAGTGAACCTTTGGGTAAGATCCGCCTAAAACTCCAAATAGGCAATCTTCGCACAAAGGTGACCTTTTATATCATTGACAATCATGGTTGTTCTTACAACGCTCTTCTGGGAAGACCATTCCTCCATGAACATAATGTTGTTCCCTCAACTCTTCATCAATGCTTTAAATATGTTGATGACAAAGGACAAGTTCACAAGGAAGTTGCAGACCTTTATCCTTTCAAGGGCGTTGAAGCGTATTGCAACGATGCTCGTATGTACAAGGAGGAATTTATGAAAGTGGTATTGGCCATGGATGCTGAAGAAGATCAAAGAGCAATGCCCAATGATACTCTAATCATACCTGTCAAAGGGCGTGTTTCTCATCCTCAGTCTTCTAAACCACTGCTATTCACTTGCCGGTTCAAGAAAAATCAGTGGACGCTGATCAAAATCAAAGGGAGCTCACCTCTTCTGAGCCACTTATTATCGACTTACGTCGTAATAAGGATAAAAAGCAGCTCGCTTCTTCTGAGCCTCTTGTTGTTGATTTAACTCACAACAAAGAAAAAAAGGAGCTCACCTCCTCTGAGCCACTTGTTATTGACCTTCGTCGTAACAAGCCTCCTCCACGTTCTTCTTCTCCCCCTCTTGTAATCAATCTGACCAAGCCTGCTAAGGCTAAAGGTCCTGTTGTAAATACAGATGTATATATCAATGAAAAAGCATCTACTTTCCAGTATACTGATGTTATTTATCATACTAAATACTATTTGGATATGTTAGATAGCTTTCAGTCATTTACAATAGGAGTCGTACAATCTCTTCAAACAGAAGTTTTATGTGAACATCCAAAAGATTCATATCGTATTGTTCCTGCTCGCAAGAAAGGTGAACGTCCAATACTTTTTAGTAAAAGACCGGAACAAAAATTTAGCTACACGGATGATAGCAAAGTTAACGACACAGGACATCTTCAATTCCGTCGTTACAGTCGACAATCAAAAGACATCGTCCGAAAGATGGGTTACGACTTCAAAAGCGGCCTCAATTATGGTAAGGGAAGAAAGACTCCTCTCCGTACCGCTGTTCCACATGGAAAGTTAGAAATGTATTACAGCAGGACCAAAAGAGGTCGCGGATATGCTTCCCCTCCAAAGTTATCCCCAGCAGTTTCTGATTCTGATAGCGAAGAACGTTCTAATTCTTCTGATTCCAGATCATGGGATTCTGACACTAGCATTGGTGAAGTCCATCGTGTAATCGTATCTTCTAATATGGTTTCCGCTGAGCTTCCGGAAGGATATGATGAGGACATTGAAGAAAGTTCTGAAACAGATCCTTGGGCTCAACAGATGGATAATCAGTGGGTACTTCGATTTGAACAACGTGAACCTCCTACTGAAGATCAACTACTTCAAATTGATGTAGGAGAAAGAGATTCACCTCGGCCAATTTTTATTAGCAAAAGTCTTCCAGAAGTAGACAAACAAGAGTTGATTCTTCTTATTAAAGAATATATCGACGTCTTTGCCTGGAGTTATGAAGACATGCCAGGTTTAGATCCTAAGATTGCTACTCACAAACTGAACATTCTTCCTAATGCTAAACCAGTCAAACAGCAACAAAGGCGATTTAAGCCTGAAATGATGGACGCAATTGATGATGAAGTCAAGAAGCTCATCGCTTATGGCTTTATTCGAGAAGAGCAGCATCCTGATTGGGTAGCCAATGTCGTCCCAGTTCTGAAGAAAACTGGAAAAGTTCGAGTCTGCATCGATTTCCGAGATCTCAATGAAGCATGTCCAAAAGATGAATTTCCTCTTCCTATCACAGACGTCATGATTGACAATACTTGTGGGTTCGAAAGGATATCTTTTATGGATGGATTTTTCGGGTATAATCAGATCAAAATGCATCCTGAAGATGAAAAGCATACATCTTTCCGCACTCCTCGTGGTGTTTATTGTTATACAGTGATGCCATTTGGTCTTAAAAACGCTGGTGCAACCTACCAACGGGCTATGAGTACCATTTTCAAAGATCATCTTCGCAAAACTGTTGAATGCTATGTTGACGATATTGCTGTCAAAAGTCGTCTAAAGGAAGATCACCTTCAAGACCTGAGAACTATCTTCAATCTCATACGTCAACATCAGCTCAAGATGAATCCCACCAAGTCATTTTTGGGTGTCTCTAGTGGCAAATTTCTCGGCTTCGTCATTACCTCTAAGGGTATACACGTGGATCCCAAGAAGATCAAAGCCATCCAAGAGATGCGTCCTCCACGCAACCTAAAAGAGCTACGAGGATTCCAAGGCCGACTTGCGTACATCAGGCGATTCATTTCGAACTTGTCTGGACGCTGCAGACCATTCACTCAACTAATGAAGAAGGGTGTATCTTTTGTTTGGACTGAAGAATGTCAACGAGCATTCGACGATATCAAACAATATCTTATGAACCCACCAGTTTTGGTGCCACCTATCTCTGGCATTCCATTCTTGATGTATGTCCGTGCTATGGACCATTCATTGGGTGCCTTACTTGCCCAAAAGAACAAAGAAGGTCATGAACAAGCTATCTACTATCTTAGCCGAACTATGATTGGTGCTGAATACCGTTATAGTCCTGTCGAGAAAGAATGCTTGGCTCTCATGTTTGCTGTGCAAAAGACGAGGCATTATATCATTGGTCAAACTATTCATGTTATATCTCGAGTTAACCCTCTCCGGGTACTCATGAAGAAACCAAGTACACTTAATTCTCGGTTGGCTACATGGGCAATCCTGCTAGCTCAATATGACATGGTGTATGTTCCACAAAAATCTGTCAAAGGTCAAGCGCTGGCGGACTTCTTGGCAGCTCATCCTGTGCCTGAAACATCTAAACTCTATGACGAAATTCCTGACGAGACGTTAGAAGTCAACATGATCTTCGAAGAGTTTCCAACCTGGCGTTTATTCTTTGATGGTGCATCAAGAATTGGACCAAATGGTGCTATAGTGGCAGGTGTTGGAGTTGTTCTCGTTTCTCCAGACGGATTAACTATCCAAAGAGCCTACTCTTTAGATGAACCTTGCTCCAACAATATGGCAGAGTACAATGCCTTACTTGTCGGCCTTCAGCTAGCTAAACAACTAAATGTTGAATATCTGGAAGTCTATGGTGATTCTAAATTGGTTGTAAACCAGGTTAGAGGAACCTATGAAGTCCGTCATCAAGACCTGGTGCCTTATCATGAAGTGGCAATCAATATAGCTACATCATTCAAAGCCTTCTTCATTGACTATGTTCGACGAGCTTGCAATACTGAAGCCGATGCTTTGGCCAATCTTGCAGCTGTCTTAGCCATCCCTGTCAAAAGGCATCAGGTGGTGGTTATTTCTAACCGAGAACTGTTCTGTATTGAGAACAATCGTAATATTGAATTTAGCAATCTTGCTGAAGTCGAAGTTATTAATGACGATTGGAGAACTCCTTTTATAGATTTTGCATTACATGACATACTCCCTGAAGATCCTAAGGAGGCTACAAGCATTCGACGTCGATCTCTACGATTTTACTACAATCAAACCACCAAAGCACTCTATCGGCGAACTTATGATGGTCTTCTTCTACGCTGTTTAGCTGGTGATGAAGCCAAACAAATATTGCGTGAAGCTCATGATGGCGTCTGTGGAGCACATCAACCTGGTCCTAAATTACAGGATCGCATTAGACGTATGGGTTATTATTGGCCCTCTATGGTATCAGATGCCATTGAATATGCAAGAAAATGTCGTGCTTGTCAAATCCATGCAGACTTCATTCATCAACCCTCGGAATTCTTACACCCGACTGCTGCTTCATGGCCTTTTGAAGCTTGGGGTATGGACATCATAGGTCCTATTAATCCTCCTTCTTCTAGAGGACATCGATTCATATTGGCGATAACCGATTACTTCTCCAAGTGGGCCGAAGCTATACCTCTGGCTGAAGTCAAGACTAGTAGTGTCATCAATTTTGTTAAACACCATGTCATCTATAGATTCGGTGTACCTCGCAGAATCATTCATGACAATGGACCTCAATTCATTAGTCAGAAGTTCACTAGATTCTGCGATGATCATCGGATTAACAATGTTGCTTCGACGGCGTACAATCCTGCCGCTAATGGTTTAGCTGAAGCCTTTAACAAAACCATTATTAAGCTCCTTAAGAAGTTTGTATCCACTAACAAACGGAATTGGAGTGAGAAACTTGGCGAATGTCTTTAGGCCTATCGAACTACAGTCCGCAATCCCACAGGCTTTACACCTTTCTCTTTGGTGTATGGCTGTGAAGCTGTCCTTCCTTTGGAGTTACAAATTCCTTCTTTAAGGATTGCTATTGCCAATGAGCTTACCACAGAAAATAATGACCTTCTTCGACTCCAAGAGTTGGAAGCATTGGATGAAAAGCGGTTAATGGCTCAACAGCATATTGAGTTATACCAAGCCCGCATCTCAAAGACATTTAATCGTAAAGTGAAGGTCAGAGCCTTTCAACAAGGAGAACTTGTTCTAACGGTCAGACGTCCTATGACTATGACTCATATGAGCAAAGGGAAATTCGATGCAAAATGGGAAGGTCCCTATGTCGTAAGCAAAGTCTTTTCAAATGGCGCTTATCAACTTTCAGAACTTGATGGTCGAGCTGCTATGATGCCTATCAATGGCAAATTCTTAAAGAAGTATTATGTATAAATGAAAATGCTTGTAAAAATTATCAGACAGGATCAAGTTCATAAATAAAATTCAAATTTTATTTCATTATATGATAGTACATATCAAAGGTCACTATCATCCTTCTCTATATTTGGACGAGGGCCACTGCCGTCCTTCTCAAAAATACGGTCAGCAAAAGAGTCGAGAACCTCCTTGCTGGATCCCACAAGAAACTTGCAGGCGACCATCCTCATGGTTTCTTCTTCTTTAGTCCTTCCAGGTTCGAGCAGGAAGTCCAAGATGTCTCGTGGTGGCTGAGGTACCGACGGACCTTCGCCCGCTTTTGCCTCCTTCGGCTGGATTGGATCAGCAGGGTATTCTTCAGTGCCCTTCTCAACCTTCGAGGCGATTTTGGCCTTCTTAGATGCTTCTCCGGACGACATTTTTATGTTGAAGAGCAGAAGTGTTTATTCCTGTCAGATTTCTGCTATATTTATAGACAGAAGTTCCTCAAATAATGAAACGACGATTCATCCGTTCATTTATTACATTCATCAGACGGTTCATCCGTTCATTAACTTCCGACGGTTCATCCGTTCATTTATCACATTTAAACGACGGTTCATCCGTTCATTTATTACATTCATCAGACGGTTCATCCGTTCATTAACTTCCGACGGTTCATCCGTTCATTTATCACATTCATCCGTTCATTTATTACATTCATCAGACGGTTCATCCGTTCATTAACTTCCGACGGTTCATTCGTTCATTTATCACATTCAAACGACGGTTCATCCGTTCATTTATTACATTCATCAGACGGTTCATCCGTTCATTAACTTCCGACGGTTCATCCGTTCATTTATCACATTCATCCGTTCATTTATCACATTCATCCGACAGTTCATCCGTTCATTACTACCCGACGGTTCACCCGTTCATTCATCATCACCTGATGGGTTATCCGTTCATTTCCATTTAACGGTTCATCCATTCATTAAATCACCACTTGACGGTTCATCCGTTCATTGTCATCTATTATTTGACGGTCTTCCCGTTCATTCATCTCACAAACATTGACGATTCGTCATCGTTCATTATTTACATCAGCAACTTGTCGTTTTTGATTAAGTTGTCAAATCGAAATAATTATACTCAATATATTCTGCCACGTCCATATTACCTCTGAGTAGATATAATGAATATAATTATTTTCTGTAAAATCATCAAGAAATATATCATGTCTTGCACCTCTGAATATATTTTCTATCTCTATTATTTATATCTGAATAAAATAAATAATAAATAATGGAATCACAACAAAATGTCTTTTATTTAATCAGAATATAAGACAGTACAAAAATGCTTCCACAGCAACAAAAACAAAGATACAAAAGAGTTTCAATTAAGAGGGAGGAACAATCAAATTGTTGATCTGTTGCTTCAAAGTCTGCAACTCTTCTTCGTGACTAGTTGTTACTCTCATTCTTGCTTCTTCCATCCCTTTTTCTTCATCAAAAACCGGCATATCTATTGTCCTGCGGGTAATTTCAGCACTATGAGTCTCTTCATACTCATTTTTTTCCTGAATTAAGGCATTGAGTTGTTCAATCATAAGTCGTTGATTGGCAGTTTCTTCTTCAAATTCCTTCTGAAGGCGAATAATTTCCGCTTTCAATCCAGTAAGCCTCTGTCCTTTGTTCTCAGCTGCCAAAGTAACTGATTCTATCTTTGAGTTGAATTCAGCTGACTTTGCAGAATGAGCTTCTAAAAGGTTCTGAAGGTTTATCCTTTCAATATCAGCTTCTTGGGCTAGTCGCTCATATTCGGCTTGCACCAGAGAGTCTATATTCTTCTTCTTGAGCTCCTTATATTTCTTTATGGATACTTCCAACTCATCCAATATATGTTCAAGAAGAATGGCTTGAGCCTCATCTCCTTGATCCTTTATGGCTCTTATTAAAAAAGAAGTTGGCTTCCTAACCATAATAAAGTCAGCTCCTTCCTTCTCTATCATCTTATGAGCAAGAGATCCCAACGATTCAAAAAAACATTTGGTAAATGATTGTACAACTTGCTGATTGATGGCTATAGTTCCAGGAGTCGAAGCTACCCCTGTTGAGGATGGGGTAGTCGGTTGCTCAATCCTTTGCTGCTGAATGATGGGCTCTTTAAACAAAGGAGCCAGAGTGGAGCTAGCTGCTCCTCCTGTTTGTTCTTCTGCAAAAAGTAAAATTATTATTTTACTAATTTGCCAATAAACAAAAATATCAAATAAAAATAGTCTTACCTTGATTTGATCTAACAACAACTGCATCTCCTGCTGGAATAGACTCCCGTTGAACGGAAGTAGCTTCAATTGCGACAGCTTGGCTGCTACCCGCTTCAGAACCGCAAGATAAGTGATGGCTACTACTAACAACCACCGTCGGAATAGGCACCATAGCCAGGTTCATCGGAGGTGTTGGTAGAGTATCAAGATCTGCAAGAACTACAAATGAAGATATTAGATATCAATCTGTTTTAAAGAAAGAAGATTGTTAAATCTCGTTTTATACCTTGGGGTTCGGTGGCGGGATTCTCTTGCTGAACATCTTCACCAGTCGCTTCTTCAGGAGATATTTCTATCTCGACGTCTTCATCAGGGTTAACAACCTTTTCTACGGATGCCTCTACTTCAATATCCTTTTTAGGATCTGTAGCATCATCGGCGGTATCAAGAGATATGTGTTCTTCGTTGTCCCCTTCAGGATTCTGTATATACTCATCAACATTTCCAGACGAAGAGCTTTCTTCATCCTTATCTTCTTCTTCTTCTTGGGCTTCATTCCCACTGTCAGTTGCGGTTTGATCCTCCTGCAGGCTATAACAATCTTCTAAAGCTCCGATCATTTCACGCTCTTCTTCTTCACGAAGAGTCTTAGGAGTAGGAGGAAGCTGAGTCGTCTCCGCGACAGGTGAAAGAGGTCGTGTAATATTTAGCTCCTCTTCAATGATATTTTCTCTAAGTGTTTCAACTTCAGTTCTGGGGTCAAGATCTCCCCTTTGTTCAGTCTCTTCAAGGGTTTTACTCCCTGATTCAGAAGCAGGTGTGGGAGATGGCATTATAAGTCCTGCTGCAGCATCTACTGAAGTTAGGAGTTGTTTGGAAGAAGAGGCTTCTAAATTTCTTCTGGTGACCAACTTCTTCTTCTTCTTTCTATGTAGAGGTCTATCAGGACTCTCTACATCTATTGGTGCTGTTTGTTTCTGTACAAAAGTTGGTGTAGTAGCAACTTCCTGATTTGTCTCGGCTAACTGCCGAGATTGGGATCTTGTAGTAACCTTATCAGAAGAATGCTCCAAGACCAATTTTTTCTTTGCTGCAGGAGCAGGAGGCTCCTCTCTTCTTCTTTTCTTGGCAGGAGACTTTCCCACTCTCAGAGAGATACGCATTGCTGCGTTTCCCTCTTGTTGGAACATCATTTCTCTTGAAGTTTCTAGAGGTGCATCCGCCGGCTCGTTCGCCTCATCATTGGCAGGGATTGATAAAGCTATCCTCCCTTTCCTCAATCTTATCGCAGAAGCAAAACTATCGGCGAGATTAAAGTTCTCGGCAAAAGTATTTGCAGATGTGTAAAATACCGAGTATGTGAAGAGCATCCGAGGCCCTTGAGGAGTGCTCTTTGGTGGCATCGAGAAGGTAGCCTTTGTGTCACGGGCATTGTAGTAGGCCCAAGCTCGAGCCCCGTCAATCAAAAAACCCTTGCCCTGAAGGCAGGTGATTGCATTCCCTACATGGAATTGGTCATATCCAAACTGCCGGGCAAACCGGCTAGAGAGGTATGGTTCCAAGAAGCATTCTTCTTCAAAGCGGTATACTAAATGAGATGGTCGAATTGTCTTCAACCATTCAAAGGCCACACGGTTTAAGGGCTGCAGCTTTGAATCTACCATGTTTGGTGGCATCTGGTCATGATCGGCAGGGAGAGGGGCGCAACAGAAGTTCCATCCTCTGTTCAAATTTAAAACAAATCTGCACTCACTCAGAGAGGTGTACTTCCATTTACCCTGAGAATATCTGCACAAGAAGCTGCCATCTACTGGTCCCATACCAGGGTCCATTAAAGTTGGATAGTGGAGGAGTAACCATCCAAAGAGATAAGTGTACGGCAGTTCGAGACGGGGGAATTCTTTCTCTCCCTTTGCCTTCAGCATCGAGTCAACATACAAACGAAGACTCGCATTCAATCTGCAGGTCATTGCTGATAACAAGTCAACCTTATAACCGAAGACTAGCTTGACGGCAGCAAAAAGTACACCGCGATGAAAACGGTCCACTGCACTAGATCCCGGGACCACGAATCGTCTGAGCCAGTGTGTCAGAAACCCTGCTAACTGGGCTTCTTTGGACATGGGTCTGTAACCCATTCTCAAAAAACTCTCCAAAATGTCACCTTTCTTTAAAGGTGGACATTGATAATCATCCTTCATTTCCTTATCATAATGTTTACTTTCTTCCATCATCTTCATGACTTCTGTGTTACTTAAGGGTTTGAAAAAATTAGGGTAACATTTGTCATTTTCTTTGGTTTTCTTCTCTTCAATATGATTTAAGAACAAGTATGGCAGCCACTTTGAAGAATAGCAAGTGTTGGCCGTAGCACTCTTATAGTACAAAGAGCAAATCTTGTAATGGCATAGCAGTTCCTCAAACACTGCTACCATTTCTGCATTTTCTTTTCTGAGTTTCTCCAACTCGTCATTTGTGGGAACAAACTCCTCATACGGAGCATCCGCCATGGGTAAGTATGAGATGTACTTCATCTCGTGGAGTGCAAATCCTATCTCTCCACCCGGGGTCATGAAGGTTCCTGTCCTGTAATTGTATCGCTCAGCCAAGGCCAAAAACATATGAGGGTTAGGAGCAAAGCCGTATACGGTGGCATGCACTGCTTGAAACAGGTTAATCTGTTAGAGTTTGTCTTGGAAGGCTGTCAGAACCCAATTTGCAATATAATTCCATCGCTTGTAATCTGGATTCACTAATCCAGTCATTCTGATATCCTGTTCAGGGTATTTTCCTTCTTCCTTCGCAAATTTATTTGCGAATATAGGGGTTCTGACGGGCATCAGCATAGAGGAGTTCTCCGGTGGAATGCAGCCGGGTCTCAAACCTCTCAACATAACACTGTATCTGTCAGAAGAGCTGTAAAACATATCTTTCCCGTTAACCTTCTTTACAAAGATCTTCCCTGCACGAGCATCCTGGAGAAGGGTGATGTTCCACTCCATCTTCCTTGGGTAACTCGCATGAGCATACCGCGACAAAGGGAGGCAGCAAAAAATGTCAGGAATGAAGAATAATCTATCTTCCCGGTGGACTACCATCTCCTCCATCCTTGGCCTAGGCTGGGAGACTTTTTCAAAGGCGTCACCAAACAAGAATAAGGGTTTCTTGTGGATAACAGCATCTGCTGATTCCAGAGGCTGTCCATTCATCAGACACATTAAAGTTTCGTTGTCTTGGGAAATCAATATTGCCTGACGAGAAGCCGGCAGATCGTACTGAGGATAATGAACGTGAGACAGATCTTCTTTATATTCAGACTCTGAAAGGGTTCCCACAAAATGTTCATAGTTTGGATCTTCATTAGTTTCAACTGCATCAAAAACAGATGAAGATCAGTACAAAGTCAAAGACTCTATTTTTCAAACAAAACAGTAGAGTACACAATCCTCAGATTGTGCTGATATAGATTGCACAATATCAGTTTGCGCATCTCATCAGGGTGCGCAAACCAATCGATTGCGCTGACATCTAGCGCAAATCAATCGATTGCGCTGAATTTCTGTCAGCACAATTCGATAGATTGCGCAGGATTACAGCCTTCATAAAAATGAAGACTGACTGTTTATACAACCAAAAACCCTAAAAAGGGTGGCGCAATTTGAACTCATCTCTAAAAAGAGATGAGTTTCGAAGATCGGAGGAAGTCGAAACACCCTAAAAAGGGGTTTTCGATCGGTTTAACTACCTATCAGAGCGGGGTACGCGGACTCATGTCGAGATGCTCGCCGTGCAACTCTGTCAGATGACTCGGCCGGAGCTTTTCCCTTCGCGGCGGCGGCGGCGGCAGCATTAGATCGTCGGGGCGCCATGGCAAAGTCGTTGGAGTTGGAAGACAGTAAGGGCTCAGAGGAGATTTTTCGAGATTGTAAAGTAAAGAATTGAAAATGAAAGGACGGCTATTTATAGCCTTTGAAATACGAAACGGCTGCCTTGGATTGCGCCTAAAATTTGGGGGCACTTCACTTTGCGCAGACAGCTCATCATCATGCGCAACTTGATTCAAAATTCAAAAATTCAAAGTATTTCGAAACTTTGAATCAAATCAACTTTCGAAAACTTTGAAGGGGGTCTTGTAGGTCCTAAAAAATCAAGTTGCATCAATCAACAAAGTCAAGAAATCAAGAAACCCATCATTTGGATGAATTGCGCAGACAATAGATTGCGCAGCAATCCGATTGCGCATACTGCTTTGCGCACACTTCCAACTGCGCAGACTGACGTGGCAGAAGTCATCATTACCAAATCAAATTAAATCTTTTTCTGACAACTGACAGCACGAATAACAAGGAGTTTGTTCGTTTCCTGCGCCGTACAGTGCTCGAGGCGGCTGACAGCTGGCAGCGCAAACCAATCCTGCGCAGTTTGAGTCTGCGCAAACCATGTATGCGCAATTCAACTCTACGCACTCTATCAATATAACTGATAAGTTACACGTGGCATTCATGCCATCGATTGCTCATTACGTGGCAACTGTTTATGCACGATCATGCACATTTCTATCAAATGATGCCATGTGTCCATGATAGTTGGCCCACGATCCAGTAACTGTCTGCGCAAATCAATGCTGCGCAAACCAATGCTGCGCAAATCATCCTACGCAGTCTCAAAATAACTGAAAGATAGTTATTTCTAGAACTCTATAAATAGAGTTTCAAGTCTTCATTTCAAGGGGAGATCAAGATCAGAGGTCAGAAATCAGAGAGTTCAGGAGTTCTTGCAAAAGTGCTAATGCATTCTTCTGAGACTTTTGTCTTCAACTTCAGAGGCTTTTGCCTTCAGTTTCCAGAGTTGTTTTCAACTTCAAAGGCTTCGTCTTCACAGTTCACATCGTCTAAGGGATAAAGCAATCGTCATCAAAATTGGATTCCTATAGTTGTAATTTTCCCAGAATTCTTGTAATCTTTATTACAGTTTGTATCAATAAAGTTCTATACTTTTGTTTTTGCAAACAGCTGAGTTCTATCAGACCATTTCCTCAAATATACGCAGAGTTTAAATGGTACACAGAGACAGCTCATCATTTGTCAGAGTGTCATTATGACTGACAGCACGATAGTCAAAGAATGTCTCCTCGTATGCCACGTATGCACGGGACTCGAGAGATCTCAGCCAACTATTGCATGATTTTCGAAATCTTCCTCAACAAGATTCAGTCTTCATTAAGTTGGCGTACCAAAAAGACCTTATTGTCATTTAATGTGACTGACAAGGCAATCAATGTCAGAGATTTTGTGTCAGTCGAGGCACATCGAATCAAGACAGCTGGCCGTTCTGACTCAAGTCTGCGTGTATTTTGAACTTCTATGTTCCTTCCTCAAGTTTGCATGAATTTTGAGCTTTCTGTCTCAAGTTTGCGTGTATTCTGAAGCTTTCTGCCTCAAGTTGGCATGTATTCTGAAGTCTTCTGCCCCAAGTCTGCATGAATTTCATCCTCAACCAGTTGGCGTGTATTTTATCTCAGATTATCAGATTGGAGTACGTGGCAGACATGCCACAAATCTCTCGTATGCGTGCTCAGTAACTTGCACACGACTCATGCAGGATTGCCATGTGTCCAACAGTTACAGGCCACGTCTAGTAACTGCTCATTAACCTTGCGTACGTTTGAGTCCTGTGTGATTATCAACTATGCATAGATTATGAAGACAGTTATCTTTTCAGTTATTTTTGACTCTATAAATAGAGTTCTTTTCTCATTCATTGTACAGATATATAGATATCTAAATTGCTGTCAAATTCTTGAGAGCTTTTCTTCTTCGCATCGTCTAAGGGATAAAGCGATCGTCTTCTAGATCAGATTCCTACAGTTGTATTTTCCTAGAAACACAATAAATAAAGTGAATTTATTTATGGAAAACACTCTGCACTTGGGCTTGGGTATACTGCTGCTGGTTCTGCTGATGAAACGCCTGGGCCTGAGGCAACAATGGCCTCGGGTACTGCTGCTGCTGCACAGGTGCTGGTCCCCTAACCGATGGACTGGTTAGGTTGGAAGAGGAAGAACTTCCCCTATTCGGGCAGGCTCCTATCTTGTGATTTGCTGCTCCACAAGCCGGGCACAATCCTTGCGCCCTACGACAATCCGCCACTACCTGGCCTGGCTTCCCGCAATGTGAATATCCCATCGCGGAAGTCTGCTTCTGCTTCTGCTTCTGCTGCTGCGGGTATGTCGGGGTCGAATGCTGAATCGACGTCACTGAGGCCGCCCGCCTCGGAGTTCCAATAGTCAAACTTCTAGCTGCCGGGGCTGGAGCTGATGATTGTTGCATCTGGCTGTGGGACCGCTTCCTACCTCCGATCCTATCCACGATCCTCTGGGAGGTATACTCATGCCTCCTAGCTGCTCTCAATACTGCATCGAACATCTGGTACTCGAACTGCTCAACTGCCAGCAAGATCTCCAAATGTAGTCCCTACTGGAACCGCTGGGCCCTATCAAACTCGGTTGCCACCAAGGTGGGGGCAAACCTACTGAGTCTAGAAAACTCAGATGCATAACTGTCGACCATTCTGCCTCCTTGCTTCAAGTTGGTAAATCTCGTCTGCAGGTCGTACCGAGCTACAGCATCGAAATACTTCGTCTGGAATCTCTCTCTAAACACTGCCCAAGCAATGGGTGCCACTAATCCCATGGCCTGTGCCGCCCACCAACTGCGAGCTAAGTCCAGCAACTGTAGGCGTACCACCGCCACCTTCTCATTCTCGGGTGTTCTAGCTGCTTCCAGAACCACCTCGGTATCCTGAAGCCAAGCGTCCGCGGCAATCGCATCTTCGCTGCCGTCGAAGAATGGAGGGTTCAGGTGCTTGAAGCTGTTGGCCGCGCTGTTCTCCGGATGACCGCCTCTGGTCAAAGCATCTGTCACTGCCTGGTGCAAGGCGTCTCCTCTGCGGTCTTGAGAAGTTATCAAGGCCCTGATGAGACCTACCAAGGTGCCATCATCCGGCTCGGCAGGCTGAACGGGCTGAACTGGGGGTTCTCCTCCAGTAGGTATAACTCGGAAGGCAACTCCGGAATGCTGGGCTTGATCTCCAGGTTGCTGGTCCACATGAAGTGCTCCACCTTGCTGATCGGCAGGGTCAGGTACAGTGCCGTTGAAGAAGACGACACAGAAAAAACATTAAGGAAGGACCAGGACAGATCAACGATACAAGCATGTGATTAGGTCACGATTCCAGAGATTCAGAGGATATGAACGGAGATCAAGGACGAGTACTGATTGAGACATCTATTTGGTAACCCTCACATTTTTTGATTGACAAGACCTGCATGGACCACCACTTAAACCATGTCACGCCCCAGAACCAGAATACTGGAGAGCGGGGGCGAACGTAGCCAGCTACGTATATTGAAATGAAGTCCATCTCGCTATACGGTCACGGCTGTCTAGATATGAGGGTCTACTACAAGCCAACAGTCTCTTAAGGTCAAGCCTATTATCTCAATCTCAAGCAAGTAATATAGTTACAAGATGTTTGACCACCAAATATACAATAAAAGGCGTCCCAAATATTATATATCAGCTGATCATGAAGCTAGTCGTACAAAATGCAAGGACTAGCAAGAGTTAAGTCATACATGATCAACCCTAGGATTTGTTAATCATGTTTACAGCCCGTAGGCAGACAGTAAGTAAGGTACATCGAGCTAACAGGTGCTCGTCGGCTAAACGCCTCAAAAGAATAATTTTTACAATAGAGTGAGCGAAACAAATAGAAAACCCACTCGTAGCCCGGGTTCCTTCTAGTCGCCACCATCGGGCTGGAGGTTCGGTAGATCCTCGAGAGCTGCTCCGAAATCTGGCCACACAAAACCAGCTGGGTCAAACCCCAGAAAGAGCAAGTGCCACAAAGGAGGCCACGAAATAAGAACAAAAACCAGCATATCAGAACATAAGAAGATGAAAGAAAAGTACAAGTAAGTAAAGAGAACAACAGGACAATAAACGACTAGGGACGTGGAACTATTCCGGGAACCAGGTTACAACCCGTAAACCAAACAAGGACCGGGGTTGTAACCCTTCGCCTGAACAGTACTTGTCTCTATCCATTTATTGTTAAGATAAGTAAAACAATCATGTCCAGGGGTACCAGGTACAGGGACTAGACAAGACTTAGACAGGACTGGACATCATCCAATCATAAGCGGCCAAGCAATTACTACGGCTTACTACTTTAACTAACTAGGGTTATCACAAGCCTAATTACTAACAAGATGCTGTCACTCCCCGTTCCCAGAATACGTATTTTAAAACGTATATTGCCTGAATGTATTTATTTAGCATTTATCATGTAGTATCCTGTATTTAAATTCTTAATAACTTCATGTTAATTAATTATCTGCATTTTATTTTCTGCACTTTATTTTTCTGCAATTCTATTATCTGCTCTTTAAATTTTTATGTTAATTAATTAGCTGCTCTTTAATTTTTATGTTAATTTATTTCCTGCAATTTTATTTCTGTATTTATTCCTGTAATTTTATTACCTGCATTTTATTTCCTGCTTTAGTCTTACTTTCGGGTTAGCCTTGTTGGACCCGTGCAACCCGACCCATTGGACCCATTGGACCCGGCCCAACTCCCACCTACCACCCCTTCCATATTTAAAGCCACCCTCACCATTCTCTTTCCTCATTCTTACCATTACTCCTCTTCTTCTTCTTCGTTACTCTCCCCACCTACCAAACCGTAGGCAAGTGCCAACTTGCTTCTTGATGGATCCCCATTATTATTGTTCCATCATCCTCCTTATTTGATTCTAAGTCTCTTTAGTACTTAGCATTTTCAATTTCCATGGCTAATTTGTTGTAGATCTAAGTTTGTTACATTTTCGGGTTTCTTAGGTTTTGATCTAGTAAACTTTGTTATCTTCAAGTTTTGATGGTTCCATGTTGTAGAGAATTTCGTTCTACCCAATTTTGACCTAAGGAAGTTCGAATTTGGACTCTGGATGAAGGTTTTATGGAACTTTGAAGCTTGGGTTCATGGTGTTCTTTTTCTCTGAAACTTGGAGAAGAAGAACAGTACTTGACTTGACCGCATGAATAAATCATGCGGCAAGTGATTCCCAGCCGCATGGACTTTCCCCACTTAACCGCATATGCGCCCTCGTCTTTCTTAACCGCATGAACTTGTACTCCTTCTCCTGGCCGCATGGGCTTGACTTGGCCGCATGACACTTCATGCGGCAAGTAACTCAGCCGCATGGGACTCTCAGCCGCATAGGACTGAATCCCTTTCTTGACCGCATGGATTTCTCTCCTAAACCCAGCCGCATGAACCAGACTCACTCGCTGGCCGCATGAGGTCCTGAACCTTATAAACCGCATGAACTTTCCCCCCCCCCCTCCGCCAGCCGCATAAGCAATCTCCTTGACTCGGCCGCATGGGGTTCGACTTGGTTGAGCCGCATGGACTCATTTACCACCAGCCGCATGAGTACCCTTTCCGCTGACCGCATGTGTCTTGTCTTTTTCGGCCGCATGAGCCCAATTCATCTTAGCCGCATGGAACATCCCTTCCGCTTGCCGCATGGGAGCTAGTCCCACTCCCCAGCCGCATAGGTTCCCGCCTCTTCAGCCGCATGTGCCTCTACCCCCTGAGCCGCATGAACCCGACTCCTTTCCTTGCCACATAAGATCCATCCTGGCCGCATTAGACTTAGCCGCATGACTATTCTATAGCCCTGAATATTGATATTTTATTAGATATTTTACGTCCATTTTATATCCTTACGCCTTTTGTCCTGAACTTGGTAAATTACGATTTGATTGACACGATTGAAATGAATTTTTATTTCTCGAATTTGGCAGTAATTAACATTGATTGTTATCTTGATTAATAATTGATCATGCCTTGTCACCATTGATAATAATTGTTAGCTTGACTAAAATTGATCATGCGTTCCTAGTTGGAACTAAAGAGGCTGGCTAGTCGTCTTATTGAATTGAATGAATGAGACACGTTCATGAAATGAACTATTGTAATCGACTGGCTAATCCTGAATATTGACATACAGGCACATGCAGGCTTCAAATTATTTATTTAATTATTTAGTTATTTTTCTACGAAAGAAGTATGTGTACTTTATGGTCAAGGCATGATTACCGTGGTTAGATTTGATTGTTGCATTACGCTATGTAAGACCTGCAACCTAACCGCACTGGTATCGTTGTAGAGTTGTGCATATCGTACCCCGTACGAAAGTACTCATTTGAATGACCATGATCCACGGCATGGGATTTCACTCAACGTAGGGACTATTAAGTTAAATAAAATAATGATTGCATGGAGAGAATGGATTCCCGAATTCTTACATGGCAGCCCCCTTGGAACGAGCAGTACCCGACGGGCCGGCTGGTTCCCACAGATACTGTAAATCTGCCACACGGGCAGGAAACAGTATCTGCTTTTATTATTATTGTATATTGAATATTGACGAGCGTCCTGCTAGGACGCGTCTAATTCATGCATGGGCCAATTGATTGACTGGATAGACTAGCCTTGCTTGCACATAGTAAGAACTGAGGAATCCCTAATTGCATTATTCCAGGATAACTTGGAACTCATAATAGCAAGCCGTAGGAGTTGATTGGCCGTTCAAGATGATTTGTTTGTGCACTATACTCTGTTACCTAACTGGGATGATCAGAATGTCAAGACATGACGGGCCAACTTCTGTCCTTGTTTGGTTGGGAGGTTGGTTCGAAGTGTCTTGATGTGATGTGAGTCCTAGTAGCAAGCAGAGATCTATTATTATATTCTCTTACTTACTGGTTTAGTCCTTCATATCGTCCTCCCTTGTGGTGCTTGCTATTAGAGGTCTAACCTCTCTGGTTTTGCATGGCCAGATTTAGAGCCAATCCCCGAGGATCCAGCTTACTTCTACCTCCAAGATGGTCAACACTAGAAGGATGATCGCAGGAAGCCTCGAGTGGGTTCCTTAACTTCACCACTCGTTTTGTTATCTACTTTATACCTTGCCGTTTGGCACCGACATGTTAGTCGGATTGTCTTGTACTTACTTTTGCATAATTATAATTAAGTCAGACTGCAGCTGATAACAATTGTGCATACTTGCTATATCATCTGGCTATGTTTTGTAAAGCCAGATCTCAAGAACATTTTGACTGAGCGTTTGGGACGCCTTACTTCTTTACCTTACATGTTCTATATTTCTGTTCCTTGTTTGAATGATTGAGACAATAGATGTGAAGTAACCATAGTAGGACTTTTATGTAGTATGCACCCCCTCGTCTGGTTAGACAGCATTGATCATATTATACGGTATTCATCTACCCGTAATACGTAGCTAGCTGAGTCATTCCCCCGCTCTCCAGTATTCTGGTTCTGGGGCGTGACAAGGTTTTAGTGGTGGCCCATGCAGGTCTGATTTCAGACTTGTGGGGTATTTTGATTTATAGGATGTCTCAATCACACATGTTCCCCCTTGATCTCATGATTTGTTGATTCTCAATTCCAGCTTGACATTCCAGTATCCCTTGACTTCATTGATCCTTCATGTCCGGTCGTTTGATTGTTCTCTTGTCCCTTTTCTTAGGGGCACCTCGTCCGCACCTGTCAGAGCTGGACAACAACAACATGGACAGCAACATGGACAACCTGACCATGTTGGTCAGCAACAAGAGCCGGTACTAACTCAAGAGGCTACCCAAGAAGAAGTGATAGTGGAACCAGCAGCTGGGTCGCAGTATCCGGACATTCCACCCCCACCGACAGTTCCACCTACCCAAGTGGACACATCAGCCCTTCTGGAGATCATGAGAGGAATGATGGCTACTCAGCAACACCAGATGTTGGCCCAGCAGCGCATGCACGCTCAGTTGCAAGAGCAGAATGTACTACTCAACCAAGGATTACAGACGGCATTGGAAAGAGGGGCGAGGCCAGATTCAGGAGCGTCAGCCCGGTTTTGCAAGTATAACCCCCGCCGTTTCGAGGGCACGGAGGATGCCATCTCAGCAGATGCATGGCTTAAGGATATCGAGGCTATTCTGACAGCCGCTAAGGTACCGGCAGAAGAACGTGTGGATCTAGTAAAGTTGTTACTTCAGGATCTCGCACGTGATTGGTGGGAAACAGAGGAAGTAGGCATCAGACGTCCTGTGGCTTGGGATGATTTTACTGCAAGGTTCAAGACGAAGTATTATGGAGTTGTGGCGCAGTTTGAGCTGCAACAGAAGTTTATCAACCTCAGACAGGCTGGCAAGACTGTAGATGCTTATGCAGCGGAGTTCTGCAGATTGAGTAGGTTTGCTCCAGAGATGGTAGCAACGGAGCGCCAGAGGGCTATGAGGTTTCAGCAAGGGTTTCATCTTGAGCTCTTGCAATTGATAGAAGGGCACAATTACCAGACTTTTGATGAGATATTGACGGCGACCCGCAGGCATGAAATCACCATTCAGAGGCTTGCGGCAAGGACTGGAGGTCAGAAGAGATCCCACAGTCAGATTGAAGGAGGAGGGGGAGCAGCGCCCCGAACAACTGCACCATCCCCTGGCATTCGTATCCACGATGTGGCGATGCGAGGGCCAGCACCACCACCCAGGCAGCAGCAACAGCAACAGAGGAAGAACCAGCAACCCCCGGCGGGCTGCACTTATTGTGGGAAGATGGGGCACACTAGAGATGTGTGTCGGACATTGAACGGACTGTGTCTGATATGTGGAAATCCAGACCATCGGGTTACCACATGTCCCATGAATTCGAGGGCAGGAGGACCAGGGCAGCAGTTTCCTGCTCTGCCAGCACCAGGGGCAGGCCAGTATCGAGGACCAGCATTGGCAGTGAGGCCGTTGGCGTAGCGTCCGTTAGTATCACAGGCTCAGATGTTTCGGCAGCAGGGACCGCCGATACAGCAACACCAGCGTAGACCACCCCAGCATCATCAAGGCAGGGGCCAGCAGCAGCACCAGGCTAGGCCACAGCATGGGAACCAGCAAGGAGGTCGAGGGCAGGCATTCACACTGTCCTTGGAAGAGGCATTGGCATCGGAAGATGTTGTGGCAGGTAACATTCTCGTCGCCTCATATCCCGCAGTAGCATTGTTTGATTCGGGAGCATCCCATTCATTTATATCTGCACAATTTGCGACACGACTAGGAGTGGAGTTCGAGGCATTGCCAGGGAGGTTGAATATACTCATTGGTAATGGGCTCGTGGGAGTTAGTAGAGTTAGTTTAGCATGTAGTGTTGTAGTGTGCGGGCATCCTTTACCCGCCCGGTTGATAGAATTTTCTGTTGGAAATTTCGACGTTATCTTAGGCATGGATTGGCTGAAAGACAGTCATGCGACAATAGATTGTCGTAGAGGGAGTGTATCTTTCGATATTCCAGGCATGGAGAGGTTCACCTTGGTCAGGTCAGAGGCAACTCAACAAGAGCAGGGAGTAGTAACAGCAATGGAAGAAGTTCAGATTTCGAAGGTAGTTGAAGAATTTCTAGACGTATTTCCCGAAGAACTTCCAGGTCTACCACCAGTTAGAGATATTGAGTTCAGTATAGAATTGGCACCTGGGACTAAACCAATATCAGATCGGGTTTACAGAATGGCGGATTCAGAGCAGGCCAAGGTGTATCAGCACATAGAGGAATTGAAGGAGAAGAAGTTCATCCAAGCTAGCGTATCACCATGGGCAGCACCAGTGGTACTTGTGGGGAAGAAGGATGGATCATCCAGATTGTGCATCGATTACAGGAAGCTTAACGCGGCAACAGTAAAGAACAAGTACCCATTACCCAGGATCGACGACTTATTTGATCAGTTGAGCAAGGCTAGAGTTTTCTCCAAGATAGATCTTCGTTCAGGGTATCATCAGGTGAGGGTTCGGAAGGAGGATATTCCCAAGACAGCATTCAGGTCGAAGTATGGGCATTATGAATTCTTAGTAATGCCGTTTGGTTTGACCAATGCTCCAGCAATATTCATGGATTTGATGAATCGCATCTTTATGCCGTATTTAGATCAGTTTGTCGTGGTATTTCTCGACGATATTCTTGTGTACTCTGCTAGTGAAGAGGAGCATGAAGACCACCTCAGGAAAGTGTTGCAGGTTCTGAGAGAGAACCAGTTGTATGCCAAGCTCAGCAAGTGTGAGTTCTGGATGGACCACATTTCATTTTTGGGTCATATTGTATCAGGAACTGGAGTAGCAGTGGATCCCAAGAAGGTAGAAGCAGTGAAGAGTTGGCCAGTACCCAAGACCGTAGCTGATGTATGGAGTTTCTTGGGATTGGCAGGATATTACAGAAGGTTTGTGTCAGATTTTGCAAGACTTTCAGCACCCATGACCCGCTTGACCCGGAAGGATGTACCATTCGTTTGGTCTGTAGAATGCCAGGTATCATTTGAGAATCTGAAGCAGAAATTGATATCAGTGCCTATTCTTACATTGCCAGTGGGACCCGGAGGTTTTACTGTATATTGTGATGCGTCAGGTAAAGGACTTGGATGTGTCCTTATGCAACACGGGAAGGTGATAGCATATGCATCTAGGCAGCTTCGGGACCACGAGAAGAATTACCCAACTCATGATTTGGAGTTAGCGGCAGTAGTATTTGCTCTGAAGCTATGGAGACATTACTTATATGGTGACCGAGTGGAAATGTACACAGACCACAAAAGCCTGAAGTACATCTTTACTCAGAAGGAGCTGAACATGAGGCAGAGAAGATGGTTGGAGTTGATCAAGGATTATGACGTGGAGCTTCAGTATCATCCAGGCAAGGCTAATGTAGTGGCAGACGCTCTCAGCAGGAGAGGCGGCGCATTTATGTTAACAACGCAGAAGCATATCTTAGAAGACCTTCAGGAGATGGGCATTGAAGTTATACTTTCTAGTGATGTAGGAATTCTGGCTAGTCTACAAGTTCAATCCGACTTGGTAGACAGGATCAAGGCAGCTCAGGCACAGGATCCAAGGATTCAGAAGCTTAGGACAGAATATGAGTCAGGACTCAGAAAGGAGATGCAAATCCATGAAGATGGTACACTTAGGTTTGGGTCACGCCTATGTGTTCCTAGTGGAGATATCAGACAGGAGGTTATGGCAGAAGCTCACAGTTCTCAATATTCTATTCACCCTGGAGGGACCAAGATGTACCAAGATATCAAGCAGCACTTCTGGTGGAACGGGATGAAGAGGGAGATAGCTAGATTTGTTTCCCGTTGCTTGGTATGTCAGCAAGTGAAGGCAGAACAACAGAGGCCAGCTGGATTATTGCAACCGCTTCCTATTCCGGAATGGAAATGTGAACATATTACAATAGACTTTGTGACCGGTTTACCGAGATCACCAAGTGGTAAAGATGCTATTTGGGTGATAGTGGATCGGCTTACAAAGGTAGCACATTTTCTCCCTTTCAGAGTAGGGCAATCTACAGAAAAGTTGGCAGAGTTGTATATGCAACAGATAGTCAGGCAGCATGGAGTCCCTGTCAGTATTGTGTCCGACAGAGATACCCGTTTTACATCATATTTCTGGAAGAGCTTGCATCATAGTTTGGGTACCAAGTTAAGATTTAGCACGGCTTACCACCCACAGACGGACGGGCAATCAGAAAGGACGATTCAGACTTTAGAAGACATGTTGCGAGCTTGCACTCTAGATTTTAGAGGGTCTTGGAAGAGTCACCTTCACTTGGTCGAGTTCTCATACAACAATAGTTATCAAGCCAGTATCCAGATGGCGCCATTTGAAGCACTATATGGTAAGAAGTGTAGGTCACCGCTTGCATGGGATGATATCGGAGAGAGGAAGATGTTAGGCCCAGAAATGATTGTTCAGACGGTTGAATTGGTTAAGGGAATTAGAGAGCGACTTCGAGTTGCACAGGACCGGCATCGTCATTGGGCGGACCAGCATCGTAGACCGCTAGAGTTCTCTGTTGGGGACCACGTATTCTTGCGGATCTCACCTACTCGTGGGGTCATTAGATTTGGCGTTCGCGGGAAACTGAGTCCGCGGTACGTGGGCCTATTTGTTATCCTTGATCGGATAGGCGATGTTGCTTATCGTTTATCACTCCCACCTTCGTTATGAGAGGTGCATGACGTATTTCATGTATCTCAGTTGCGAAGGTATGTATCGGACCCAAGCCATATCCTTGATCATTCTGAGCTGGTTGTTGGTACCAACCTGTCTTACGAGGAGCAGCCTGTGTCCATTTTGGACCGAAGAGAGAAGATACTCAAGAACCGAACAATTAGTCTTGTCCGTGTTGCTTGGGGTCATCACTCCTTGGGAGAGTCAACGTGGAAACGTGAAGATGATATTCGATCACGGTATCCACACCTGTTTGACTCACAAGGTATATCTTTTTCTGTATACCTTGATTGTCCTGATTCCTCATGCTTATCACCTTATGGGTAGAATTGCTTGATATCGTAGATTGATGGATTTACATATATGTTACTTGCTATAGACATTGTAAAAGGATTGTTTCATTGAATTGCTTGTACTTAGATTAGTTTAGCCCCGATGTTTCTATCCTGCTTGGATTTGAAATTCCGAGGACGAAATTTTTCTAAGGAGGGTAGAGATGTCACTCCCCGTTCCCAGAATGCGTATTTTAAAACGTATATTGCCTGAATGTATTTATTTAGCATTTATCATGTAGTATCCTGTATTTAAATTCTTAATAACTTCATGTTAATTAATTATCTGCATTTTATTTTCCGCACTTTATTTTTCTGCAATTCTATTATCTGCTCTTTAAATTTTCATGTTAATTAATTAGCTGCTCTTTAATTTTTATGTTAATTTATTTCCTGCAATTTTATTTCTGTATTTCTTCCTGTAATTTTATTACCTGCATTTTATTTCCTGCTTTAGTCTTACTTTCGGGTTAGCCTTGTTGGACCCGTGCAACCCGACCCATTGGACCCATTGGACCCGGCCCAACTCCCACCTACCACCCCTTCCATATTTAAAGCCACCCTCACCATTCTCTCTCCTCATTCTCACCATTACTCCTCTTCTTCTTCTTCGTTACTCTCTCCACCTACCAAACCGTAGGCAAGTGCCAACTTGCTTCTTGATGGATCCCCATTATTATTGTTCCATCATCTTCTGTATTTGATTCTAAGTCTCTTTAGTACTTAGCATTTTCAATTTCCATGGCTAATTTGTTGTAGATCTAAGTTTGTTATATTTTCGAGTTTCTTAGGTTTTGATCTAGTAAACTTTGTTATCTTCAAGTTTTGATGGTTCCATGTTGTAGAGAATTTCGTTCTACCCAATTTTGACCTAAGGAAGTTCGAATTTGGACTCTGGATGAAGGTTTTATGGAACTTTGAAGCTTGGGTTCATGGTGTTCTTCTTCTCTGAAACTTGGAGAAGAAGAACAGTACTTGACTTGACCGCATGAATAAATCATGCGGCAAGTGATTCCCAGCCGCATGGACTTTTCCCACTTAACCGCATATGCACCCTCGTCTTTCTTAACCGCATGAACTTGTACTCCTTCTCCTGGCCGCATGGGCTTGACTTGGCCGCATGACACTTCATGCGGCAAGTAACTCAGCCGCATGGGACTCTCAACCGCATAGGACTGAATCCCTTTCTTGACCGCATGGATTTCTCTCCTAAACCCAGCCGCATGAACCAAACTCACTCGCTGGCCGCATGAGGTCCTGAACCTTATAAACCGCATGAACTTTCCCCCCCCCCCGCCAGCCGCATAAGCAATCTCCTTGACTCGGCCGCATGGGGTTCGACTTGGTTGAGCCGCATGGACTCATTTACCACCAGCCGCATGAGTACCCTTTCCGCTGACCGCATGTGTCTTGTCTTTTTCGGCCGCATGAGCCCAATTCATCTTAGCCGCATGGAACATCCCTTCCGCTTGTCGCATGGGAGCTAGTCCCACTCCCCAGCCGCATAGGTTCCCGCCTCTTCAGCCGCATGTGCCTCTACCCCCTGAGCCGCATGAACCCGACTCCTTTCCTTGCCACATAAGATCCATCCTGGCCGCATTAGACTTAGCCGCATGACTATTCTATAGCCCTGAATATTGATATTTTATTAGATATTTTACGTCCATTTTATATCCTTACGCCTTTTGTCCTGAACTTGGTAAATTACGATTTGATTGACACGATTGAAATGAATTTTTATTTCCCGAATTTGGCAGTAATTAACATTGATTGTTATCTTGATTAATAATTGATCATGCCTTGTCACCATTGATAATAATTGTTAGCTTGACTAAAATTGATCATGCGTTCCTAGTTGGAACTAAAGAGGCTGGCTAGTCGTCTTATTGAATTGAATGAATGAGACACGTTCATGAAATGAACTATTGTAATCGACTGGCTAATCCCGAATATTGACATACAGGCACATGCAGGCTTCAAATTATTTATTTAATTATTTAGTTATTTTTCTACGAAAGAAGTATGTGTACTTTATGGTCAAGGCATGATTACCGTGGTTAGATTTGATTGTTGCATTACGCTATGTAAGACCTGCAACCTAACCGCACTGGTATCGTTGTAGAGTTGTGCATATCATACCTCGTACGAAAGTACTCATTTGAATGACCATGATCTACGGCATGGGATTTCACTCAACGTAGGGACTATTAAGTTAAATAAAATAATGATTGCATGGAGAGAATGGATTTCCGAATTCTTATATGGCAGCCCCCTTGGAACGAGTAGTACCCGACGGGCCGGCTGGTTCCCACAGATACTGTAAATCTGCCACACGGGCAGGAAACAGTATCTGCTTTTATTATTATTGTATATTGAATATTAACGAGCGTCCTGCTAGGACTCGTCTAATTCATGCATGGGCCAATTGATTGACTGGATAGACTAGCCTTGCTTGCACATAGTAAGAACTGAGGAATCCCTAATTGCATTATTCCAGGATAACTTGGAACTCATAATAGCAAGCCGTAGGAGTTGATTGGCCGTTCAAGATGATTTGTTTGTGCACTATACTCTGTTACCTAACTGGGATGATCAGAATGTCAAGACATGACGGGCCAACTTCTGTCCTTGTTTGGTTGGGAGGTTGGTTCGAAGTGTCTTGATGTGATGTGAGTCCTAGTAGCAAGCAGAGATCTATTATTATATTCTCTTACTTACTGGTTTAGTCCTTCATATCGTCCTCCCTTGTGGTACTTGCTATTAGAGATCTAACCTCTCTGGTTTTGCATGGCCAGATTTAGAGCCAGTCCCCGAGGATCCAGCTTACTTCTACCTCCAAGATGGTCAACACTAGAAGGATGATCGCAAGAGGCCTCGAGTGGGTTCCTTAACTTCACCACTCGTTTTGTTATCTACTTTATACCTTACTGTTTGGCACCGACATGTTAGTCGGATTGTCTTGTACTTACTTTTGCATAATTGTAATTAAGTCAGACTGCAGCTGATAACAATTGTGCATACTTGCTATATCATCTGGCTATGTTTTGTAAAGCCAGATCTCAAGAACATTTTGACTGAGCGTTTGGGACGCCTTACTGCTTTACCTTACATGTTCTATATTTCTGTTCCTTGTTTGAATGATTGAGACAATAGATGTGAAGTGACCATAGTAGGACTTTTATGTAGTATGCACCCCCTCGTCTGGTTAGACAGCATTTATCGTATTATACGGTATTCATCTACCCGTAATACGTAGCTGGCTGAGTCATTCCCCCGCTCTCCAGTATTCTGGATCTGGGGCGTGACAAGGTTTTAGTGGTGGCCCATGCAGGTCTGATTTCAGACTTGTGGGGTGTTTTGATTTATAGGATGTCTCAATCACACATGTTCCCCCTTGATCTCATGATTTGTTGATTCTCAATTCCAGCTTGACATTCCAGTATCCCTTGACTTCATTGATCCTTCATGTCCGGTCGCAATGAGAATTTCCCAGTCCCAAGCTGTCACGCCCCAGAACCAGAATACTGGAGAGCGGGGGCAGACATAGCCAGCTACGTATATTGAAATGGATTCTATCTCGCTATACGGTCACGGCTGTCTAGATACATGAGGGTTTACTACAAGCCAACAGTCTCCTATGGTCATGAACAAGCCTAGTGTCTCAATCACGAGCAAGTAAGTAAATGTTACAAGATGTATGATCATTAAATATACAATAATAAGGCGTCCCAAATATTATATATTCAGCTGATCATGAAGCTAGTCGTTACAAAATGTGAGGACTAGCAAGAGTTTAGTCATACATGATCAACCCTAGGATCTGTCAATCATGTTACAGCCCGTAGGCAGACAGTAAGTAAGTGCAATCGAGCTAAACAGGTGCTCGTCGGCTAAACGTCTCAAAAGAATATTTTTACAATAAAGTGGGAGATCAAAAATAAACCCACTCGTTGCCAGGGTTCCGTCTAGTGGCCACCATCTGGCTGGAAGGTCGGTAGATCCTCTGGAGCTGCTCCGAAATCTGGCCATACAAAACCAGCTGGGTCAGATCCCAGAAAGAGCAAGTGCCACAAAGGAAGCTTCACTTAGGAACTAAAACCAGCAATCAGCACAAAATATAAATAAAAGTAAGGACTGGAAATAAGAAAATACATCAGGATGATATACGACGAGATAACCATGGGACTATTCAGAGAACCAGGTTACAACCCGTAAACCAAACAAGGACCGGGGTTGTAACCCTTTGTCTGAACGGAACTTGGTTTCCCACCATTTATCGGCAAGATAATATAAAATCAGGATATGTAACAGGATCAAGACAAGACTAGACTTGGTTAGACTCCATCCAATCATATCACGGCCAAGCAAGAATTACGGCTTGATACTTTAACTAACTAGGGTTGTCACAAGCCTAATTACTAACAAGATGCAGTGAGATTATTCCACAGCCACAAGCCCTGCAGACCATCCAGGTTACCCAGGTCGAAAGTTTAGGGTTGAATTCAGGTGGGTACATCGTCCAGGAAACGCATGTACCCTTAAGTAGCTTGAAGGGTGCAACACATGACAGTGTGCTGGAAATGTGCCCTACTCGACGGCAGGCTACAGATCCCAGGCGCGCCCAGGTAACGGGATTGCCTGTAGCTGGGAAATCTCTTCATGACTAATGTGTTAATCTAGTTATTAACCTTAGTCCATTTCAATAGGTACTCCTGACCGTGGTACTCAGGAGTCCCTTCCTAGACATGATGCAAGACAGGACTGGTTTATTTGTACAAGCACAATCGTCCACGGTGTCCATGTTATTATACAGGTCATGTCATGTCAGGTAGCCGTCGCAACAGCTTATCAGATATATCATGTCAGGTTTATCATGTCAAGTGTTCTTGTCAGGAGTGCGCCACGACGGGCCACTATCAGGTCATGCTCAGGTACCATTTCCATACATATTAAACAAATCCATGATTATCAAGTTCACGACAAAAGACGTAAGGATATAAAATGGACATAAAATATCTAATAAAATATCAATATTCATGGCTATAGAAGAGCCATGCGGCTAAGTCATATGCGGTCAGGAAAGGGTAGACTCATGCGGCCCAATTAGGAGAGCGCATGCGGCCAGGGTCACTGGATCCCATGCGGCTAAGACAAGGGGGCGCATGCGGTCAGGAAGATAGGAAACTCATGCGGCTGGGGGAATGGGTCTTATGCGGCTAGCTGGCCAATCAGGTACATGCGGCCGGGAGGGGAGTGTGGTTCCATACGGCTCGAGAAGAAGCAACCCATGCGGCTGCGGGGGAAGGAAACCATATGCGGCTCAGAAGGGAAGAGTACTCATGCGGCTGCGGGGAGTAATGCCTATGCGGCTGGGAGCAAGTGTGCATATGCGGCTCGCGAGTGTTGAGTTCATGCGGCTCAGGGTGAAGTCCTCATGCGGCCAGCGGGAATGGCGCATGCGGCTGCAGAGTTCAGAACTTATGCGGCTGGGAATTGAGTGAGTTATGCGGCCAGATGAGTTCGGCCCTCATGCGGCTCAAGTACTTCCAGCCATGCGGCTGAAGAGAACACTTGCCGCATGAATATTCATGCGGTCAAGTCAAGCACTGTTCATCTTCTCCAAAATTTCAGAGAAGAAGAACACCATGAGAGCCAAGTCCTCAAGCTCCATAACTCCATCATCCGGAGCCTAAATCCGAACTTACATAGGTCAAAATGGGGTAGAACGAAATTCTCTACAACATGGAACCATCAAAACTCGAAAATAACAAGATTTAGTAGATCAAAACCCAAGAAATCCAAAAATAATGCAAACTTAGATCTACAAGAATCTAGCCATGGAAATTAGAAAAGCCAAGTACTAAAGTGTTTTATAATGTAGTAAAGAAGAGAATGGAGCAATAAAATCAGAGTTCCTCCATGAAGCAAGTTGCACTTGCCTAGACCTCTCTCTCCTCTCTCTGGTAGGTAAGAAAGTAATGGGGAAGAAGAAGATGAGTAATGAAGAGAGAGAAAGAAGAAAGGGCAATAAATATCAAAGGTGGTGGTAGGTAGGGGGTTCTCCATACAAAACCAATCCCAAACCAAACCCACATAAACCGAACCGAACCAAGCCAATGAAATGCAAATGCAAAAATAAACCAAGCTAGGAGCAAGATAAAATACATACACGTATTCCAAAATACGTAATACGAACAACAGGCATTACAACTCTACCCACCTTAAAAGAATTCCGTCCTCGGAATTTAATCAAGAGGCTAGAGGAGCAATGACAAGCTACATTAATCACATGCAAGCTATAACTATGCGGACAATCACTCATGCAAGCAAGGAATCAAAGGTATGAGGCATAAGAAAGACATTATACCTCACGAGTCAAACAAGTCGGGATATCGCGATCGGATATCATCCTCACGCTCCCACGTTGACTCCCCCAAAGAGTGATGACCCCAAGCAACTCGGACTAACTTGATAGTCTTGTTCTTGAGGATCTTCTCTCTCCGGTCCAATATAGACACGGGCCTCTCCTCATACGAAAGGTTGGTACCAACAACCAATTCCGAATGATACAGGATATGGCTCGGGTCCGGGATATACCGTCGTAATTGGGATACATGGAACACGTCATGCACCTCGCTTAGCGACGGCGGAAGAGCGAGACGATAGGATACATCTCCTACTCGCTCCAGAATGTCGAATGGTCCTATATACCTAGGACTAAGCTTTCCCCAGACGCCGAAACGAATGACGCCACGGTTAGGCGAAATCCTCAGGAATACGTGATCGCCGACCGAAAACTCGAGAGGACGCCGATGAGAATCGGCCCAATGGTGCTGGCGATCTTGGGCAACTCGAAGATGATCTCTGACCCTTCTGACCACTTCAACTGTCTGAGCGATCATTTATGGACCAAACATCTGTCTCTCTCCAATATCATCCCAGGCTAGCGGGGATCTGCACTTCCTACCATACAGTGCCTCGAACGGTGCCATCTGGATACTGGCCTGGAAACTGTTATTGTACGAGAATTCTACCAGGTGCAAGTGATCTTCCCATGAACCACCGAAGTCAAGTGTACATGATCTTAACATATCTTCAAGAGTCTGGATCGTGCGCTCCGACTGACCATCTGTCTGCGGGTGATAAGCTGAACTGAACTGGAGGCGAGTCCCCAAACTCTCTTGCAAGCTACGCCAAAAGTGTGACGTAAATCTGGAATCTCGGTCCGAGGTAATACTGACTGGCACTCCGTACAACCTGATAATCTGCCTGAGGTACATCTCTGCTAGCTGAGCCGTCGACTGACCAACTCTGAATGGAAGGAAGTGAGCTACCTTCGTGAGCCGATCAACTATAACCCAGATAGCATCTCTACCAGCTGGGGATCTAGGTAGTCCAGTCACAAAATCCATGGTCACATGCTCCCACTTCCATTCTGGAATCGGTAAGGGCTGAAGAAGTCCAGCCGGTCTCTGATGTTCAGCCTTGACTTGTTGGCAAACCAAACACCGAGAGACAAACCGAGCTATCTCCCGCTTCATGCCATTCCACCAGAAGTGCTGACAGATATCTCGGTACATCTTCGTACTGCCAGGATGGATGGAATACTGAGAACTGTGAGCCTCTGACATGATCTCCTGCCTGATATCTCCACTGGGTACACAAAGACGCTTCCTATGTCGAAGTGTACCGTCCTCATGAATGCATAACTCTGGTCTTCGTCCTGCCTCACACTCTGCTCTGAGTCGCTGAAGCTTAGAATCTGCTGACTGCGCCATTCGGATCCTCTCGACTATAGTGGACTGAACCTGCATACTGGCCATCAATGCCACACTAGAAGGGAGAACAACTTCAATACCCATCTTCTGAAGATCTGCTAACAGCTCTGGTTGTGCTGTTAGGAAATAAACTCCTGCTCTCCTGCTCAATGCATCTGCTACGACGTTGGCCTTCCCAGGATGATACTGCAGGTTGACATCATAATCCACAAGAAGCTCCAGGTATCTCCTCTGACGCATATTTAGATCCTTCTGGGTGAAAACATACTTCAGGCTCTTGTGGTCGGTGAAAATCTCCACCCTATCTCCATACAAATAGTGCCTCCACAACTTAAGTGCAAACACTACCGCTGCCAGCTCCAAGTCGTGGGTTGGGTAATTCCTCTTATGATCACGAAGTTGTCGTGACGCATAAGCTATTACCTTCCCATGCTGCATCAGAACACATCCTAAGCCTCTGCCTGAAGCATCACAATATACTGAGAATCCTCCGGTTCCATCTGGAAGTGTGAGAATAGGAGCTGTTATCAGGCCTCGCTTCAACTGCTCAAAAGAACTCTGACACTCTGCCGTCCAAGCAAACTGTGCATCCTTGCGGGTCAATTGGGTCAATGGCGCTGAAATCCGAGCAAAATCCGAAACAAACCGCCGGTAGTAGCCGGCCAATCCAAGAAAACTACGAACCTCTGCAACTGTGCTGGGCACTGGCCATGACTCAATGGCCACAATCTTTTGGGGATCCACTTCTACTCCCCCTCGAGTGATGATATGACCCAAGTACGAAATACGATCGAGCCAGAACTCGTATTTACTGAACTTGGCATATAACTGGTGCTCCCTGAGAGTCTGAAGAACCACACGGAGATGCTGCTCATGCTCCGCCTCACTCTTGCTGTAGACCAGGATGTCATCTAGGAACACGATCACGAACTGATCCAAATAAGGCATGAAAATGCGATTCATGAGATCCATGAATACGGCTGGCGCATTGGTTGCTCCAAAAGGCATAACAAGGAACTCCCAATGCCCATATCTCGATCTAAAAGCTGTCTTCGGGATGTCCTGCTCTCTGACTCTGATCTGATGATAACCTGAGCGCAAATCAATCTTCGAGAATACTGAAGCCCCCTTGAGTTGATCAAACAAGTCATCTATCCTCGGAAGAGGGTATCTATTCTTGATTGTCACTGAGTTCAAGGTACGATAATCAACACATAACCTGGACGTACCATCCTTCTTTTTCACAAGAAGCATCGGGGCTCCCCAAGGCGATCCACTAGCACGAATGAATCCCTTGGTTCTGAATTCTTCAATCATCTTGTACAAGATCTCCAATTCTGACGGCGCCATCCTGTAGACTCTCTCTGACACTGGGGCTGTTCCGGGAATCAAGTCTATAGTGAACTCGATCTCCCGCTCTGGAGGCATACCTGGTAACTCTTCTGGGAAAACATCTGGGAACTCATCCACTATCCTGGGCAACTGCACTGCTGCTACTGCCATCCGCAATACTGGAGGAGAAGGCTCAACTGCGCCTCGGGAAAAGGAAAACTCCGGCTCGCCTGGAATGCTAAAAACAACCCTGCCAATGTGGCAGTCTATTCTAGCATACTGGTTCCTCAACCAATCCATCCCTAAGACCACATCATAATCGGCCATCGAGAATTCTATCAATCTGGCGGGGAATTCTCTACCGCTAACTACGATTCGACACGAGGAAAATACTCTATCTACTCCCACAAGTCCGTTACCAGTAAGTATATTGAGCCTTACTGATAATGACTCGGGCTCCAATCCTACCCGTGTCGCGAATCGTGCAGACATAAATGAATGCGATGCACCAGAATCAAATAAAGCTGAAGCTGGAAATGAGTTAACGAGAATAGTACCTGCCACTACCTCACCTGGTGCCAATCCTTCCTCTGCGGTCATCACCATAGCCTGACCATGCCCTCGGGGTGCTGGTCCCCTCTGCTGAAATCCTCGCTGCCTGCTCTGACTAAAGGCTTGGGCTTGTGCATGCTGCTGGGGGTTCTGCTGCTGGAACATCTGGGACTGAGGCGGCAAGGGCCTCGACAATGGATACTGCTGCTGCTGCTGGACCGGAGCTGGTCCTCTCACCGAAGAGCTAGAAAGGTTGGACGATGATGAACCACCCCTATTCGGGCAGGATCCAACCCTATGGTCTGGTGCTCCACAGGCCAGACACAATCCTTACGCCCTGCGACATTCTGCCACTACATGGCCTGGCTTCCCACAATGAGAACATCCCACTGCGGAAGACTGCTTCTGCTTCTGCTGCTGCTGAGGGTGCGTCGGAGTTGAATGCTGAACCGACGTTACTGAGGCCGCTCGCCTCGGAGCTCCAATAGTCAAAGCCCTGGCTGCCGGGACTGGGGCTGAAGACTGATTCATCTAGCCGTGAGATCTCTTCCGACCTCCGACCCTATCCACAATCCTCTGGGAGGTATACTCATGCCTCCGGGCTGCTCTCAAGACTGCATCAAAAGTCTGATGCTCAAACTGCTCAACTGCCAATAGAATCTCCAGGTGAAGCCCTTGCTGGAATCGCTGGGCTCTATCATACTCGGTTGCCACCAAGGTGGGAGCAAACCGACTGAGTCTCGAAAACTCGGCCGCATATCCATCGACCGTCCTGCCTCCTTGCTTCAGATTTGTGAACCTCGTCTGCAGATCGTACCGAGCCATGGCATCGAAATACTTGGTCTGGAATCTCTCTCTGAACACCGCCCAAGCAATAGGTGCTGCTAATCCAACGGCCTGAGCTGCCCACCAGCTGCGGGCAAGATCTAACAACTGCAGGCGCACAACTGCCACCTTCTCATTCTCTGGAGTCCTGGCTGCTTCTAGAACCACCTCTGTGTCCTGAAGCCATGCATCTGCCGTAATAGCATCTTCACTACCGTCAAAGAATGGAGGGTTCAAGCGCTTGAAGCTGTTGGCCGCGCTGTTACCCTGATGACCACCCCGGGTCAAAGCATCCGTCACTGCCTGTTGCAAGGCATCTCCACGACGATCTTGAGAAGCGATCAAGGTCCTGACGAGTCCTACTAATGTGCCATCATCAGGTTCGGTAGGCTGAACTGGCTGAACTGGGGGCTCTTCTCCAATAGGCTCGACTCTGGAGGCTACTCCGGAGTGCTGGGCTTGATCTCCGGGTTGCTGCTGGTCCGCGGGAGGTGCTCCGCCTTGCTGATCGGCAGGACCACGAACAATGCCGCTGAAGAAGACGACATGGGGAACAATAAGGAAGGACCAGGACAGATCAACGATACAAGCACATGATCCGGACAAGAATCCAGGGATTCAGAAGATACGAGCAGAGATCAAGGACGAATACTGATTGAGACATCTATTCGGTAAACCCTCACATATCTTGATTTACAAGACCTGCATGGGCCACCACTTAAACCATGTCACGCCCCAGAACCAGAATACTGGAGAGCGGGGGCAGACATAGCCAGCTACGTATATTGAAATGGATTCCATCTCGCTATACGGTCACGGCTGTCTAGATACATGAGGGTTTACTACAAGCCAACAGTCTCCTATGGTCATGAACAAGCCTAGTGTCTCAATCACGAGCAAGTAAGTAAATGTTACAAGATGTATGATCATTAAATATACAATAATAAGGCGTCCCAAATATTACATATTCAGCTGATCATGAAGCTAGTCGTTACAAAATGTGAGGACTAGCAAGAGTTTAGTCATACATGATCAACCCTAGGATCTGTCAATCATGTTACAGCCCGTAGGCAGACAGTAAGTAAGTGCAATCGAGCTAAACAGGTGCTCGTCGGCTAAACGCCTCAAAAGAATATTTTTACAATAAAGTGGGAGATTAAAAATAAACCCACTCGTTGCCAGGGTTCCGTCTAGTGGCCACTATTTGGCTGGAAGGTCGGTAGATCCTCTGGAGCTGCTCCGAAATTTGGCCATACAAAACCAGCTGGGTCAGATCCCAGAAAGAGCAAGTGCCACAAAGGAAGCTTCACTTAGGAACTAAAACCAGCAATCAGCACAAAATATAAATAAAAGTAAGGACTGGAAATAAGAAAATACATCAGGATGATATACGACGAGATAACCATGGGACTATTCAGAGAACCAGGTTACAACCCGTAAACCAAACAAGGACCGGGGTTGTAACCCTTTGTCTGAACGGAACTTGGTTTCCCACCATTTATCGGCAAGATAATATAAAATCGGGATATGTAACAGGATCAAGACAAGACTAGACTTGGTTAGACTCCATCCAATCATATCACGGCCAAGCAAGAATTACGGCTTGATACTTTAACTAACTAGGGTTGTCACAAGCCTAATTACTAACAAGATGCAGTGAGATTATTCCACAGCCACAAGCCCTGCAGACCATCCAGGTTACCCAGGTTGAAAGTTTAGGGTTGAATTCAGGTGGGTACATCGTCCAGGAAACGCATGTACCCTTAAGTAGCTTGAAGGGTGCAACACATGACAGTGTGCTGGAAATGTGCCCTACTCGACGGCATGCTACAGATCCCAGGCGCGCCCAGTTAACGGGATTGCCTGTAGCTGGGAAATCTCTTCATGACTAATGTGTTAATCTAGTTATTAACCTTAGTCCATTTCAATAGGTACTCCTGACCGTGGTACTCAGGAGTCCCTCCCTATACATGATGCAAGACAGGACTGGTTTATTTGTACAAGCACAATCGCCCACGGTGTCCATGTTATTATACAGGTCATGTCATGTCAGGTAGCCGTTGCAACAGCTTATCAGATATATCATGTCAGGTTTATCATGTCAAGTGTTCTTGTCAGGAGTGCGCCACGACGGGCCACTATCAGGTCATGCTCAGGTACCATTTCCATACATATTAAACAAATCTATGATTATCAAGTTCACGACAAAAGGCGTAAGGATATAAAATGGACGTAAAATATCTAATAAAATATCAATATTCAGGGCTATAGAAGAGCCATGCGGCTAAGTCATATGCGGTCAGGAAAGGGTAGACTCATGCGGCCCAATTAGGAGAGCGCATGCGGCCAGGGTCACTGGATCCCATGCGACTAAGACAAGGGGGCGCATGCGGTCAGGATGATAGGAAACTCATGCGGCTGGGGAATGGGTCTTATGCGGCTAGCTGGCCAATCAGGTACATGCGGCCGGGGGGGAAGTGTGGTTCCATACGGCTCGAGAAGAAGCAACCCATGCGGCTGCGGGGGAAGGGAACCATATGCGGCTCAGAAGGGAAGAGTACTCATGCAGCTGCGGGGAGTAATGCCTATGCGGCTGGGAGCAAGTGTGCATATGCGGCTCGCGAGTGTTGAGTTCATGCGGCTCAGGGTGAAGTCCTCATGCGGCCAGCGGGAATGGCGCATGCGGCTGCAGAGTTCAGAACTTATGCGGCTGGAAATTGAGTGAGTTATGCAGCCAGATGAGTTCGGCCCTCATGCGGCTCAAGTACTTCCAGCCATGCGGCTGAAGAGAACACTTGCCGCATGAATATTCATGCGGTCAAGTCAAGCACTGTTCATCTTCTCCAAAATTTCAGAGAAGAAGAACACCATGAGAGCCAAGTCCTCAAGCTCCATAACTCCATCATCCGGAGCCTAAATCCGAACTTCCATAGGTCAAAATAGGGTAGAACGAAATTCTCTACAACATGGAACCATCAAAACTCGAAAATAACAAGATTTAGTAGATCAAAACCCAAGAAATCCGAAAATAATACAAACTTAGATCTACAAGAATCTAGCCATGGAAATTAGAAAAGCCAAGTACTAAAGTGTTTTATAATTTAGTAAAGAAGAGAATAGAGCAATAAAATCAGAGTTCCTCCATGAAGCAAGTTGCACTTGCCTAGACCTCTCTCTCCTCTCTCTGGTAGGTAAGAAAGTAATGGGGAAGAAGAAGATGAGTAATGAAGAGAGAGAAAGAAGAAAGGGCAATAAATATCAAAGGTGGTGGTAGGTAGGGGGTTCTCCATACAAAACCAATCCCAAACCAAATCCACATAAACCGAACCGAACCAAGCAATGAAATGCAAATGCAAAAATAAACCAAGCTAGGAGCAAGATAAAATACGTATACGTATTCCAAAATACGTAATACAAACAACAGGCATTACACAAGCCCTGCAGACTATCCAGTTATCCTTTCGCGGGTTGAGAGTATGGTTGGGTACATCGCCCAGGAGACGATATACCCTTAGGTGACTTAGAGGGTGCAACACATGACAGTGTGCTGGAAATGTGCTCTACTCGTCGGCAAGCTACAAGTCCAATTAAAGCACCCAGATAACGAGACTGCCTGTGACTGAAAATTCTCCATGAACTATAGTTTGATCTAGTCATTAGCCTATTCCATATGCAGTGTGAATCCCTGACCGTGGGAACCAGGGAGTCACGTCCTAGACATGATACAAGACAAGACAGGTAGATTGCACAAGCAAGCAAGCAGGAACACCCACGGTGTCAGAATTGGTTACAAGAGTCAAGTTAGCCGTCGCAACAGCATCAAGTCAAGTCAAGTCAGGCCGAGTCAAGTTACAAGTTTACAAGTTACAAGTTACAAGTCAAGTGTGCGCCGCCACGGGCCACTATCAAGTTATCAGGTTACAAGTCAAGAATGCACCCCATCGGGTCATTTTCCAGAAAATCAGAAAGTACTAGGATCATAAATCATAGAAATCACGAAAACCGTACTAGTCATAGCAAATACTGAAAATCGTGTCAGGTCGTGTTGGGCCAAGGTAGTCGTGCTGTGTGGAACAAAATCTCAAAATCCAATCCACAAAAGAGGAGCCAAGCTCAAGAAATAAACCAAACCAAATCTCCATAAGCCATTGGATTGCGCAGGGTGCCAAGGGGTTGGGTTGTGCAGGGGGCCAAGTACGCAGGGGATAGGTGGCACAGGGGGCCAAGTGCGCATGGGATAGGTGGCGCAGGGGGCCAAGTGCGCAGGGGATAGGTGGCGCAGGGGGCCAAGTACGTAGGGGATAGGTGGCGCAGGGGGCCAAGTGCGCATGGGATAGGTGGCACAGGGGGCCAAGTGCGCAGGGGATACATAGGAGCAGGGCCGAGGGCGCATGGGCCGATGGCGCATGGGATAGGTGGCGCAGGGGATAGGTGTGTAGTTCGCCAAGAGGCAAGCTGCGCAGGTCAGCACTGCGCTAAAGAGCGCCGGCCGAGATAGGCTGCGCGGTTCAGTACTGCGCTAAAGTGCGCAGACTGAGGTCTTCTTCTCCAGGCCGAGAGGAAGCATCAAGAACACCAAAAATTCAATCTTTCATATCTTGGCCAAATCAAAACCAAATCTAGATTTTCAAAGTTCTAACTTGAGTAAAATTGAATTCTCCTCCATATGGAAGCATCAAAAGAAACAAATATCAAAGTTTGATAGATCAAAACCAAGAATTTCCGAAAAGGGTTAAAACCTAGATCTAGAAAAATGGAAGCTCCAAATCATAAAATGCCAAGTTCTAATATTGATCACCATGGCCTAATCTAACTAATGGAAAAATAAAATAGGGTCCTCATGTGGTGGCAAGGTGCACTTGCCTATGGTGTGGGTGTTGTGTAGAGGAAGGAAGAAGAAAAAGCTGAAGAAATTAATGGAGAGTAAAGAGGAGAGAGAAAAGGTTGGTAGGGATTTAATGAGGGTGGGTTGTGTTGTGTTGAGGGTAGAGCATAGGCTAAGGTGTTCCAAGCCTATTAAACCAAACCAAACCAATCCTTCTCCACAAAATAAAACCAAGCCATGTCAAACCCATTTTACGAGAAAACCCAAAATTTTACAAGTCCAGAAAAAAAATAGAAATACCTGCCAAAATCCCATTACGAGTATAAATACGAAATACGGGAAACGGGGGTGACACGTATTTATCCCCTAGCCGTTCACATGTCGAAACGGATATTTTACACCACCTAGGTAGATGTCTTTTATTTTTCCTTTATTTCTCCATCGTGTCATATCATCAGTTATCTTACAGTTTTTATCCCTCATATGTTATTTTCATGTCTTGTTAATTCTATTATGTTTCCGTATTGTCGTCGGTTTGTGTACTTTTTCCATTCCTGACTGGAAACCAACATATTCCAGGTTTAGCCGCGATCACTCTTAGCATTGGGAAGGCTTGGGTATGCTGAGGTCAACCTAGAAATAGAAAACAGTTGTACCATTTTTATTAATTGTAAAATCTCGTATTTTCTTTAATTTTAAGTGATGTAAATGTTGTAATAAATTTAGAACTGTGAATGAGCAGCAAATGTTATCTTTTGTGATCTTGAGCATTTATTTCTTACGGGCTTGACAGCGTTCTACCGCCGACTCTGCGACGTAGGCTGGCTTGGACACGTCTCGTATCCGAAAAAGCGGGTGCGGGTCGTGACAAGTTTTTGTGGTGGCCCATGCAGGTCAGTTTTTGCAAAAGATTGCGAACTCGTGATGGTACGTTAGTCGTACTATTGCGAGCCTGCGACTAGAAAATGCTCATTCACAATAGGATTAAAATAATTTAAGAGAATGACTAGGACTAGGAGTTTCTTATTCAAATTGACCGTTGGGTAGTTAAGTTATTAGTTAGGCCATTTAGATAGCTTGCTAGATCCCTATAGACACACTATTGCTTTTGATATAATGACATGATCCAACGTGGGTATAGTACTCACTTGATTAGTTAGGCTTTTCCATAATTAAGGCTATAATCTCGATAACCTGCTCAGTTTTCTTTTGCTCTATCTAGATATAAATTTCATATCATGAATTAGAATTGCCTGTTTTAAATTCTATTTTGCTGTAAGGAATTGGTTTATAATTCCTGATTCTGTTATTCCTGTATGAATCCCGAGTTAGTTTTAATTCAAAGTTTTCCCTAAGCTATTTGAAATATATATGAGATAAATGTTAGGATGTTCTTATTTTTCTTGTCGTCAGTTATTTCCCTCGGTCAACCTTTTACTTTAAGGATTGAGACTTACAGGCAGATGTTTACGCTTTCTACCATAGTCAACTAAGTTGAATCCTTAGCAGCTCTTTGACGTCCTTAGGAATATAGGAGCAGTTTAACAACTGCGATGACTAGACAGCAGCGCACTGTCGCCAATTACCTGAGAGCGGAAAGTGTGGGTTCACTACAGCCAGCAGCGCACTGGCGAGGCACAACCCAAAGAATTGAAATCATCCCGAAGAACCATAGTCTATGGAACATTGCTAAAGCTATATTCTCGATTGACCTCTTTTAGATCTTAGATACCCTTGTGCCAATATAAAGTAGAGTACCTGGTAGCATATCACCTCTGAATCACGGAACCAAGGGTTTACCACAGTCAGAGTATATGGGCGAGGCATAATCCTCGGTAAAATGATTTCAGACGTGATTACAAGTTTAGAATACTATAGAGGATAGGGACTGCCCTGTATGACCCTAAGACCCAAAGCCAAAACTAGTGAAAGTTCTGCCAGTTGAATAGCGTGTCTCCCAACCTGGTCTTCCGTGGTCCTTGTGATCCATTGACGAGGTAATTGGCTGACACTAATAAGTTTACTTAAAATATAAAATTTAGGGTTCCATAATCCATTAGTCGACTAAGGCCAAATGGATAGAAGATAATAGGTTGACTGTATAAACAATAACACCAGGTAAGGATTTGACTTTCTCAAAACTCGAACTATTGTGCCTCCTTTCCAAAAATCTTGCCTATTTATATTTTGACTATCTTGACCAATGCTGCTATTACAGCCTAGTTTTGCAAGCTTACTCTTTTATCGAGCATGATTCGAAACATATGTTTATTGGGGACGCCCGCTAACATATTGTCTAATCAGAATCATTGTATTACGGTCTGATCAACCATGATGCATTTGGTTCACTCTTCATTTAATTACCCTACGTGGACTGAGATATAGAGATATCCAGGATCTCATCCGCGATTGCTTGACAATTCCTCTTGAATTATATATTCGCCTTTGAATCACGTAATTGTATTCAGCGACATCTCTTAAACCCTTTATTGTTTTTGTCTTTCGCTGATTGGAAAGACGAAAAATCGTAATTAATAGATAGATACAGAGTATTCCCATGGCTATGATAGTTGTATATGCAGGTGTAGCTACCATCGGCCAGCCCTGTGATAGGAACCTTGCCACCATATCCTAGCCTCTAAGGTGGGTAGACTGTAAGCCTTCTAAAATTTTGAGATATACGAGAATTACCGATTGATTAGAATAAATTCTATTAGGATGATAGTTAGTGCCCCATGGACTCCCACTTTCCCTTTAGATCATTTTGTGTCCCCGACCGTGTCATTAATATTTGGAGCACGAGACCAGCTGTTATCTTCCAACAGATTTCACATGCAAGATCTAGACGAGTCCACCTTCATCTAGGTACATCATGTCCCACTCAAACACGTCCCCTTGTACTCTATTTTTATGGTACAAGTTTTAGGTCAAAAGGACTAGTTATAACCCTTACCATAACACCGGTATACTTTTCGACTTCTATTAGAGCATCAGCCTTGACTCAATTCATTCGACCCAATATATGGTTGTGACCTACTCGAAATCCACTATGCACATGCCACTAGTGTGCCACTTGATAGAGGCCTCTTGTGCTACTTAAATACAAAAGTCATCGAAGGCGCATTTTGGACTTTAAGAACTTAGCAAACCAACCTAGCTAGCAATTAGCTCAACCACTTGGGTGGAAACCTATTCTAGGGTACCCTAACCTAGTAGAAATGGTTGTATCATTGGGGTCTTGTCCAGTCCATCTAGATTGAAATCCAAGGTTCATATAACCAACGATTGATGTCCAATTAAGGAACTCATTAAGACCCAGTAACACCCCTTAGAATGTGAATCCATTCGTAACCTTTATCCCATCTACCTGGAAGTCGCGATACGATCTTGTATTGCATTTATATACCTTGCTCGTGTGTTTAGTTAACCACGAATGGATCCCAATCTTGATTTCTCAAATTTTGTTCTATTATGGAACCTTGTTTAGAATTTCGAGAACGGGACTTCTGTATTGCATGAATTGCAAGCCCCTCTAAGAAAAGAAGGGTCTTCGATTTAGTAAATAACTGGACTAGAGTAGCACAATCTAGCAAATAAGACAATAGGTTCATAAACCTTCTTCCTATCTGCATCATTGGAAACTCTCTACCGCTATTGAAACTTCATAATTTCTCTCGATTACTCTTCCTTAACTTCCTGTCCTTCCTATTTCAGAGCAGTGAAGGGGCATGCTTATTAGAGTTTATCAACATTTCTTAGCTACTTGTGTAAGTTTGTTGCTTGTTAAATTTTGGGTTGTTTGATAGATACGAGAGGATTATAGATACCATATACCAAAATATTTGTTGGTAGGATTGTTAGTAACCAGTTAGAAGATTTTAATGATTTTAGTTTGAGGAATAGTTAGGAATTAGAATTTCGAGGACGAAATTATTTTAAGGTGGGTAGGTTTGTAGCTCCCCTCCCGGATTTTTTGAAATTTTATTATTATTGTTTATGTGTTTTAAATATTGTATAGCCTGTATAGGATTTGTGGTATAGTTATATAAATATAATATGTATAAACCCCAGGATATATATATATATATATATATATATATATATATATATATATATATATATATATATTGATTTGTAATTATATTTATATTTTATTAATATATATATGTGCATGTGTGTGTATGTATAAATATTGTATATGTGCATTTATATATAAATATATATTATATATTATATATATACGTATAAAAGCGTATATAGGTATACGTGAATATGTGTATGTATATATGTATAAATATATATAATAATATGTATATGTGTGTGTGTATATATAGATATAGATGTAAATGTATAGATAAATATATGTATATATACATATATGTATATATGTATATAGACATTTGCATATATATATATATATATATATATATATATATATATATATATATATATATATATATATATATATATATATATATATATATATATATATATATATATATATACAAAAAGCTTTAATAAAAGAAAATGGAAAGGAATAAGGAGCCCAGCCCGGGCCCAGGCAAAAGCCAGGCCGAGCCCCTCATCTTTAGCTAATAACCCAGCCCTGTTTTTTCCCCAAGCCCCAAGCCCCAAGTCCATAGAGGCCCGACCCCTCTCTGTTCTGTTAAACACAGAATTGTATATATATGTTTGCGACAGAGCGAGATAGAGTCGAGAGCAAACACAGAAACCCTAACCTCCAACAATCGTGCGCCACCCTACCTCCTTCCTTGGGCGTGCCCCGCGCGCGCGCGCCGCCGAGGGCACCGCCGGCTGGCCAGAGCAGGCCGGACACGCGCGCAGCACGCACAGGACATGACAGCAACAGCAGTGGCAGACCTCACTTCGCCGTGGCTGTTCTTCCTCCACAGTTGATCGTTTCTCTAAACGATCGCACAGGTATAAACCCAATCTAACCCTCTTCAAACTTATTCAATTAGTTCGTAAGTAACTGCCATTGATAGATCGAGAATTCGAACCAAAGTCGACATAAAACCAGCCCAAAACAGAACACTAATTCAGTCCAACCGTCCACGTTCGGAGATCGATTCTGATCGATCCCGTACCGTATTAGAAAATCTATTTGAAGAGTCTTATTGACAACATATACGGCAGTAAAACCCTTTTTATGGAACCTGATTTCATTGAGTATATTAGAAGTTATTTGATTCTAAAGTTTAGAAAAAAAACCCGTCTACAAATATTAGAAAATCACAAAAACCCTCGATACGACGTGCGTCCCGCCAATCTGGGCAACGTGGTCACGAACTGAAGGCATCGAAAGGTGCGTAACGGCTTCATGGTCGTGTGGGCTTTGACGGAATTCAAATTGGTTGCGTGTGCGCGAAGAATTTGTTACGTATCCGTCAAAATTCACCGTATCGGTCTCTGTGCAAGTTTCTCAATTACTTTGTGTACGCTCGTCAGATCGAGACGAAACTTGTGCCAGCAGGACCGTATCGTTTTTCTGGTCCTGTATGCCAAGTTTGGTCCAATTCTGAAACAGTTGAATCGTACGTCGTTTTGCGGGCCCCACTGGCCCATTCAACGGGCGATTTTGTGCACGGCCCGCCAGAATCCAACTCTGGACATACGGTTGGGTTCGTATCGAAAAACCGGATCCGCAGACATGTAGTTTAATGACTTTAGAGACCGTTGACTCTGTCATGCATTTCGGGGCAAAGCGGATCTAACGGCGGACATCGTTTTTGCCCAAAATTACCGTTTTGCCCCTGTGTCCAGAATTGGACTTAAGGACAGGCAATCTTAGCTAATTTGACTATTCTGAGAACGTTGGTACTATTTATTTCAGCATCTGGAGACTTCTGCATGTGTTGACTGATTGTGGCTCATTGAGTGGTAGATTATTATTGATTTCACCAGCTAAGGATCTCAGGCAAGTACACTTTCTGATTGCTTTTCGATTCTTAGTAGTCTTTTCATTTCAGGTTTATACATATGTCTTGCTGCTTGTTGACACGCTCGTCACACGGAGTAGTCGGGAGGGGAAATATCTTAGTAGATATGTGGACTACCCAGAACTATCCCCCGTGTCTTTCGTGAATGATAGCAGCTGCACACGACACGTGCAGTGTGCCGTATTTACCCCATAGCCGTTCACATGTTGAAACGGATATTTCACACCACCTAGGTAGATGTCTTTTATTTTTTCTTTATTTCTCCATCGTGCCATGTCATTAGTTATCTTACAGTTTTTATCCCTCATATGTTATTTTCATGTCTTGTTAATTCTATTGTGTTTTCGTATTGTCGTCGATTTGTGTACTTGTTCCATTCCTGACTGGAAACCAAAATTTTTTAGGTTTAGCCGCGATCACTCTTAGCATTGGGAAGGCTTGGGTTTGCTGAGGTCAACCTAAAAATAGAAAACAGTTGTACCATTTTCATTAATTGTAAAATCTCGTATTTCCTTTAATTTTAAGTGATGTAAATGTTGTAATAAATTTAGAACTGTGAATGAGCAGCAAATGTTATCTTTTGTGATCTTGAGCATTTATATCTTGTGGGCTTGACAGCGTTCTTCCGCCGACTCTGCGGCGTAGGCTGGCTTGGACACGTCCCGTATCCGAAAAAGCGGGTGCGGGTCGTGACAAGTTTTTGTGGTGGCCCATGCAGGTCAGTTTTCGCAAAAGATTGCGAACTCGTGATGGTACGTTAGTCGTACTATTGCGAGCCTGCGACTAGGAAATGCTCATTCACAATAGGATTAAAATAATTTAAGAGAATGACTAGGACTAGGAGTTCCTTGTTCAAATTGACCGTTGGGTAGTTAAGTTATTAGTTAGGCCATTTAGATAGCTTGCTAGATCCCTATAGACACACTATTGCTTTTGATGTAATGACATGATCCAACGTGGGTATACTACTCACTTGATTAGTTAGGCTTTTCCATAATTAAGGCTATAATCTCAATAACCTGCTCAGTTTTCTTTTGCTCTATCTAGATATAAATTTCATATCATGAATTAGAATTGCCTGTTTTAAATTCTATTTTGCTGTAAAGAATTGGTTTATAATTCCTGATTCTGTTATTCCTATATGAATCCCGAGTTAGTTTTAATTCAAAGTTTTCCCTAAGCTATTTGAAATATATATGAGATAAATGTTAGGATGTTCTTATTTTTCTTGTCGTCAGTTATTTCCCTCGGTCAACCTTTTACTTTAAGGATTGAGACTTACAGGCAGATGTTTACGCTTTCTACCATAGTCAACTAAGTTGAATCCTTAGCAGCTCTTTGACGTCCTTAGGAATATAGTAGGAGCAGTTTAACGACTGCGATGACTAGACATCAGCGCACTGTCGCCAATTACCTGAGAGCGGAGAGTGTGGGTTCACTGCAGCCAGCAGCGCACTGGCGAGGCACAACCCACAGAATTGAAATCATCCCGAAGAACCATAGTCTATGGAACATTGCTAAAGCTATGTTCTCGATTGACCTCTTTTAGATCTTAGATACCCTTGTGCCAATATAGAGTAGAGTACCTGGTAGCATATCACCTCTGAATCACGGAACCAAGGGTTTACCACAGTCAGAGTATATGGGCAAGGCATAATCCTTGGTAAAATGATTTCAGACGTGATTACAAGTTTAGGATACTATAGAGGATAGGGACTGCCCTGTATGACCCTAAGACCCAAAGCCAAAACTAGTAAAAGTTCTGCCAGTTGAATAGCGTGTCTCCCAACCTGGTCTTCCGTGGTCCTTGTGATCCATTGACGAGGTAATTAGCTGACACTAATAGGTTTACTTAGAATATAGAATTTATGGTTCCATAATCCATTAGTCGACTAAGGCCAAATGGATAGAAGATAATAGGTTGAATGTATAAACAATAACACCAGGTAAGGATTTTACTTTCTCAAAACCCGAACTATTGTGCCTCCTTTCCAAAAATCTCGCCTATTTATATTTTGACTATCTTGACCAATGCTGCTATTACAGCCTAGTTTTGCAAGCTTACTCTTTTATCGAGCTTGATTCGAGACATATGTTTATTGGGGACGCCCGCTAACATATTGTCTAATCAGAATCATTGTATTATGGTCTGATCAACCATGATGCATTTGGTTCGCTCTTCATTTAATTACCCTACGTGGACTGAGATATAGAGATATCCAGGATCTCATCCGCGATTGCTTGACAATTCCTCCTGAATTATATATTCGCCTTTGAATCACGTAATTGTATTCAGCGACATCTCTTGAACTCTTTATTGTTTTTGTCTTTCGCTGATTGGAAAGACGAAAACTCGTAATTAATAGATAGATACAGAGCATTCCCATGGCTATAATAGTTGTATATGCAAGTGTAGCTACCATCGGCCAGCCATGTGACAGGAACCTTGCCACCATATCCTAGCCTCTAAGGTGGGTAGACTGTAAGCCTTCTAAAATTTTGAGATATACAAGAATTACCGATTGATTAGAATAAATTCCATTAGGATGATAGTTAGTGCCCCCATGGACTCCCACTTTCCCTTTAGATCATTTTGTGTCCCCGACCGTGTCATTAATATTCGGAGCACGAGACCAGCTGTTACCTTCCAACAGATTTCACATGCAAGATCTAGACGAGTCCACCTTCATCTAGGTACATCATGTCCCACTCAAACACGTCCCCTTGTACTCTATTTTTATGGTACGACTTTTAGGTCAAAAGGACTAGCTATAACCCTTACCATAACACCGGTATACTTTCCGACTTCTATTAGAGCCTCAGCCTTGACTCAATTCATTCGACCCAATATATGGTTGTGACCTACTCGAAATCTACTATGCATATGCCACTAGTGTGCCACTTGATAGAGGCCTCTTGTGCTACTTAAATACAAAAGTCACCGAAGGCGCATTTTGGACTTTAAGAACTTAGCTAACCAATCTAGCTAGCAATTAGCTCAACCACTTGGGTGGAAACCTATTCTAGGGTACCCTAACCTAGTAGAAATAGTTGTATCATTGGGGTCTTGTCCAGTCCATATAGATTGAAATCCAAGGTTCATATAACCAACGATTGATGTCCAATTAAGGAACTTATTAAGACCCAGTAACACCCCTTAGAATGTGAATCCATTCGTAACCTTTATCCCATCTACCTGGAAGTCGCGATACGATCTTGTATTACATTTATATACCTTGCTCGTGTGTTTAGTTAACCACGAATGGATCCCAATCTTGATTTCTCAAATTTTGTTCTATTATGGAACCTTGTTTAGAATTTCGAGAACGGGACTTCTGTATTGCATGAATTGCAAGCCCCTCTAAGAAAAGAAGGGTCTTCGATTTAGCAAATAACTGGACTAGAGTAGCACAATCTAGCAAATAAGACAATAGGTTCATAAACCTTCGTCCTATCTGCATCATTGGAAACTCTCTACCGCTATTGAAACTTCATAATTTCTCTCGATTACTCTTCCTTAACTTCCTGTTCTTCCTATTTCAGAGCAGTGAAGGGGCATGCTTATTAGAGTTTATCAACATTTCTTAGCTACTTGTGTAAGTTTGTTGCTTGTGAAATTTTGGGTTGCTTGATAGATACGAGAGGATTATAGATACCATATACCTAAATATTTGTTGGTAGGATTGTTAGTAACCAGTTAGAGGATTTTAATGATTTTAGTTTGAGGAATAGTTAGGGATTAGAATTTCGAGGACAAAATTATTTTAAGGTGGGTAGGTTTGTAGCTCCCCTCCCGAATTTTTTGAAATTTTATTATTATTATTTATGTGATTTAAATATTGTATAGCCTGTATAGGATTTGTGGTATAGTTATATAAATATAATATGTATAAACCCCAGGATATATATATATATATATATATATATATATATATATATATATATATATATATATATTGATTTGTAATTATATTTTTATTTTATTAATATATATATGTGCATGTGTATGTATGTATAAATATTATATATGTGCATTTATATATAAATATATATTATATTATATATATATATATATATATATATATATTTTTGCATTTATATATATTATATATTATATATATACGTATAAAAGCGTATATAGATATACGTGAATATGTGTATGTATATATGTATAAATATATATAATAATATGTATATGTGTGTGTGTATATATAGATATAGATGTAAATGTATAGATAAATATATGTTTATATACATATATGTATATATGTATATAGACATTTGTATATATATATATATATATATATATATATATATATATATATATATATATATATATATATATATATATATATATATATATAGTTATAGATATATATATATATATTATATATATATATATAGTTATAGATATACCAAAAGCTTTAATAAAAGAAAATGGAAAGGAATAAGGAGCCCAGCCCGAGCCCAGGCAAAAGCCAGGCCAAGCCCCTCCTCTTTAGCTAATAACCCAGCCCTGTTTTCTCCCCAAGCCCCAAGTCCATAGAGGCCCGACCCCTCTTTGTTCTGTTAAACACATAATTGTATATATATGTATGCGACAGAGCGAGATAGAGTCGAGAGCAAACACAGAAACCCTAACCTCCAACAATCGCGCACCACCCTTCCTCCTTCCCTGGGCGTGCCCCGCGCGCGCGCGCCGCCAAGGGCACCGTCGGCCGGCCAGAGCAGGCCGGACACGCGCGCAGCGCGCACAGGACATGACAGCAACAGCAGTGGCAGACCCTACTTCGCCGTGGCTGTTCTTCCTCCACAGTTGATCGTTTCTCGAAACGATCGCACAGGTATAAACCCAATCTAACCCTCTTCAAACTTATTCAATTAGTTCGTAAGTAACTGCCATTGATAGATCGAGAATTCGAACCAAAGTCGACGTAAAACCGGCCCAAAACAGAACACTAATTTAGTCCAACCGTCCACGTTCGGAGATCGATTCTGATCGATCCCGTACCGTATTAGAAAATCTATTTGAAGAGTCTTATTGACAACATATACGGCAGTAAAACCCTTTTTATGGAACCTGATTTCATTGAGTATATTAGAAGTTATTTGATTCTAAAGTTTAGAAAAAATCCCGTCTTCAAATATTAGAAAATCACAAAAACCCTCGATACGACGTGCGTCCCGCCAATCCGGGCGACGTGGTCACGAACCGAAGGCATCGAAAGGTGCGTAACGGCTTCGTGGTCGTGTGGGCTTTGACGAAATTCAAATTGGTCGCGTGTGCGCGACGAATTTGATGCGTATCCGTCAAAATTCACCGTATCGGCCTTTGTGCAAGTTTCCCAATTACTTTGTGTACGCTCGTCAGATCGAGACGAAACTTGCGTCAGCAGGACGTATCGTTTTTCTGGTCATGTATGCCAAGTTTGGTCCAATTCTGAGACAGTTGAATCATACGTCGTTTTGCGGGCCCCACGGTCCCACTCAACGAACGATTTTGTGCACGGCCCGCCGGAATCCAACTCTGGACATACGGTTGGGTTCGTATCGGAAAACCAGATTCGTAGACATGTAGTTTGATGACTTTAGAGACCGTTGACTCTGGCACGTATTTTGGTGCAAAGTGGGTCCAACGGCGGACATCGTTTTTGCTCGAAATTACCGTGTTGTCCCTGTGTCCAGAATTGGACTTAAGGACAGGCAATCTTAGCTAATTTGACTATTCTGAGAATGTTGGTACTGTTTATTTCAGCATCTGGAGACTTCTGTATGTGTTGACTGATTGTGGCTCATTGAGTGGTAGATTATTATTGGTTTCACCAGCTAAGGACCTCAGGCAAGTACACTTTCTGATTGCTTTTCGATTCTTAGTAGTCTTTTCATTTCAGGTTTATACATATGTCTTGTTGCTTATTGACACGCTCGTCACACGGAGTAGTCGGGAGGAAAAATATCTTAGTAGACATGTGGACTACCCAGAACTATCCCCCGTGTCTTTCGTGAATGATAGCAGCTGCACACGACACGTGCAGTGTGCCGTATTTACCCCCTAGCCGTTCACATGTCGAAACGGATATTTCACACCACCTAGGTAGATGTCTTTCATTTTTCCTTTATTTCTCCATCGTGCCATGTCATCAGTTATCTTACAGTTTTTATCCCTCATATGTTATTTTCATGTCTTGTTAATTCTATTGTGTTTTCGTATTGTCGTCAGTTTGTGTACTTGTTCCATTCCTGACTGGAAACCAACATTTTTCATGTTTAGCCGCGATCACTCTTAGCATTGGGAAGGCTTGGGTATGCTGATGTCAACCTAGAAATAGAAAACAGTTGTACCATTTTCATTAATTGTAAAATCTCGTATTTCCTTTAGTTTTAAGTGATGTAAATGTTGTAATAAATTTAGAACTGTGAATGAGCAGCAAATGTTATCTTTTGTGATCTTGAGCATTTATTTCTTGCGGGCTTGACAGCGTTCTACCGCCGACTCTGCGGCGTAGGCTGGCTTGGACATGTCTCGTATCCGAAAAAGCGGATGCGGGTCGTGACATCCTCCATGAAGCAAGTTGCACTTGCCTAAGCCTCTCTCTTGGTAGGTGGAGAGAGTTATGAGGAAGAAGAAGGAGTAAATGAAAAAGTAAGAAAGTAATGAAGATAGAGAAAGGGTTGGTGGGTTTATAAAGGGGGAGGGTTCTCTCATAATGAACCGAAAGCCCAATCAACCAAGCGAAGCCAAAATAAACCAAGTCATACAAGATTAAGCTAGATAAGTCTGATTACGGGTCGAAATTTCGTACACGTATACTAAAAATATGTATAACGAAAAACGGAGGTGACAATGGAGGACCAACAAAATACCACAACTTAGAAGTGGGGAAAATTCATGAGGGATTTTTTTTGTCTAATTGAATTGGTTTCTAATAGATGAATAGATTTCAAGAGGTGACGGAAAATATTTGCCAATTTTAAAGTTATTAAGCAGAAATAAGACTTTGTTTGCTTTACTTTTATTTCCATGCCATTAAATCTCCAAAAATAGTATATTTTTATAACAGAAAAAATAAAACTTGTAAGCCATGAAAAAGAAAAAGAAAGATGTTGGTGCATATATGCATGCACTGAATTGGTGAAGCAGTAAGAAAAATATATGGTCCAGCAGGCAAAGTATTTGGCCTAATCCAAAATATTTAACTAGTGAAGCTAAGCATTATCAGGGCCAATTTTATGTCTTTTGTAATACAAAAGTTAATACCCAGGAGGAAATCACAATTATTTTGCGACAATTAATTTTATGGGCTCACAGTGCTTACTCTAATGAGAATAAAAAAAAATTGGACGACTATGTGATCAATATCAAAAGCGAATGTACAACTAGAGAATGTAAATAATACGCATAGAACAACAAAATGATTGAACTGTATCTCGGAAGGGATCATAATGAATTGTATAAGTTCCGAAAGATATATATTGAAATTGATATGTAGATTATAATAGCTTTAAGTTAGTAATTCAAGAAAAATAATTCTCAATTCCTGTCTCTGTGGTGGCCCATGCAGGTCTCATCTTCGTAAAGTGTACGAAGTCGTAGTGGTACTTAGGATAAGTGTACTACTATGAGCTTGTGACCAATTGAGAAATAAGGTTCAATGATACATCCACAACTAGGATTATAGATTCTCTAGGACTCTCTAACATGATCGCTCTCATGTCATCTTCTTTCTCGACAAGATTGCTTTTGTGTTCCATCTTTCCTATGATTTGGCTACACTTTTTCTTCTTGACCTCTTGAGTAATTCTTCTCGTTCCTTTTCAATAATTGTTGAAAATGCCTTATGGATGGGCCCAGGAAGAGTTCAAGGAAGTATATTTATCTTTGTATTATGGAATCGGGAGTTTTTGCAGCTATAGAAATACTGGTGAGGCAGGACTTCAGATGATGGCATCATAGTTATATATATATTTTGGATTCTACTTGAACCACGTCCTATGAATTTTTGATTAACCTCTTCTCCTATGATTCGTAAAAAGTTGATTGGAAGATTTCGTGAATTTGGCGAAGATAAGCTCAAGAACCTGTACTATCTCGCGTGTCAACTGTGTACTGCAGCCATCCGTCATATTATGGAACAAGAAAGTTATTGTAGCCAGATGCATACTGGCTTGGCAGTAACTTTACGTGACATAATCAAGGAGGTATACAGTTCTCGAGTTTACCTAGACTACATCATATGCATCTCGTTTGGCCTCATACCGTTCTTGGAGATATTTCGACAATCTTCCTATCTTGCTTGATGTAACTCCTCTTCCCGGATTTTTTTAATTTTTATTATTAATTTAGTTTGTTTAAATATTTATAGTAGAAAATATGTCGTTATCATACAAAAGATATTTTGATTAATGGAGGGAAACTATTTTTCATTTTATCTTATAAACGATATATTTAAACTTATTAATTATTATTTTTAGATTTAAAAATATGTTTCAAATATTATTTAACATTTGAATATTGTCTCAAGGAATCATTTTAAAATATTGTTATTTACAAAGTATTAAGTTAGATTTGGTTAAATGCATGTTAAATGTCACTATAAAATCTGGTCTTATTTTTAAATCATGATAGATTGATTTTGAGTAAATCTAGAACTTGTTTAATTCAGCGTTTAATTGATTTGATTCTAATTATTTTTAAATAGATTTTTGGATTTATGAAAACATACTTTTAAGAATTATTTGATTTATTACCCATAATTACATCTAAGATTTGAAACTATAAAACTTGTTTTAAATAATATTTGATATTATTGAATATATTTGCAACTATTATGGTGATTGGGATTTGATAATCTAGTTTTGATCTATAACTATAAAATGCTACTTTTGATAATATTAATAATATTTTGAACTATTATCGTATCGAAGATTATATTTAGTGCTGCTTAATTAAACTATTAGATATCTTTTTAAAAATTTAAATTATGGAAGAGATCAAATCAATCCTGAGAAAATTCCTACCATCTACCAACAGATCCCCTTATCACATCCTTAACTAATAAACATTAGAATCTTATTTCTCCTAGTAACCGAATTGGAAAACCCCTCCATACTAGTCGGCTACTATAAAGAAGAGGACCTCTTTCTCATCTTCATCACCAATACAACCTTAACCTATTTTGCATACAGCCATCCGCCCATAGGCACTGCCATAGCCACATCATTACCACCACCACTGTCACCAACCTCTCCTGCTATTCCCATTGATCCCGACATCACCAATCCCCTGTTAAGGGGCCACCCCGTCGTCGACTTCGTCATCACCACCAAACCAACAACCACAACCAGATCTTCCTCACCGCTATCATCATCATAGCCAAGCACATAAATCCTGTGACCGTGTCCGGACCCGTGTGTCCGTGTCCGAATCAATCTTATTCCACAACTTTACAAACTACAAATAATATCCATCAAATTGGTGTCCGCGTGTCTGTGTCATAGCCGCAGCCGACCGGATCTCTGCTGCCTCTGCCCTGTCGCGTCCCCAGCACCCACCAATACACCTGCCACCCAAACATCAGCCGCCACAACGGCCTTTTCCCCACTCCGCCTGCAATCCGCTTGACTTCCCCAGGTTCTCCTCCAACCACCCATCCGACGCCCGCACCACCAACAAACAACCCCATCGTCGTCACAACCCAAATCCAGAGAAGAAGAGAAAAACCAAAACCCAAAATCTACCTGCACCGTCGGCGTCGTAGCTGAATCAGCCGAACCCGGCCATAGCCTCCACCAGAACGCCGCGACCACCACCAATTCCAGCGACCCGCCGTAGTTCCAGATCCCGTCGCGTCTCCCCTCTCCTCCAGTGCCGTGCACTGCGTGCGCTGATCGAGTTTCCCCGCTTGCAAGCCGGCCAGCACCTCCGCGCCTGGGCAACGTCGCCACCGCCATGAACTGGTCCTCCGCCTTGACCCAGATCTGGCCGCCTCTTGGCTGCCATGGTCCGCCGCCGTCAACCGACCAGGAGCCACCGCGCCAAGGCCTGTCGTGGCCGGATCCACCGACGAACCTGGCGTTAGTGAGCCGATCACCGGCAAACCATGACGAACTCCACCGGCGACTTCCCGTCTCGCCCAGCGCCGCGCGGACCGACACCCTCGGCAGCACAGTGGTTGCACGAGCACCCGCGTCAACGCCGACGCCACCTCGTGCGCCGGCTCCACTGTTGGTGAGCAAGCTCTCACTCTCCCTCTCCCTCTCTTATTTTTCCCTCTTCCTCTTTCCCTGCATTCTCTCTCTTCCTCTGTAGTGTTAAGAAGGAAATAAAAAAATAAAAGTTTTGGGTCGGTAATGAGTATGGGCTTTTTCATTTGCTTGGCCTGAGAAAATTAATGCAAATGGGTTTCATTATTATTATTGTTTATGTTTAGAATTGTGGTAGATACTGATCTAAGGTTTTTAACATATTTAGTTGGATTAAGTCTGTACAATGGGCTTGGTCCCTAGTACTGGGAATAAAATAATTTCTATACAATATTTAATATGCCGTATAATACGAATGTTATTATTATTAATATTATTTTACTTTGAGAAGAAAAGTATATTTGGTTCGTATTTGGATAAAGAACATATAATTTTCTTATCAAACTTTACGTACTTAAAATGGGTCTCGAAGTAGTATTAGGTATTTTCAAAATTAATTTATATATATTTTACTAAATGAATAATTTATAAGTAGATTTCTCTAAGTATATCTTTCTAGTTAAATAATTACTTTTCTTTAAGTTAGAGATCTCCCTTAAATTATTAGATTATCCTTGATCTAACTAATCACATTCATATTTTCTTTTGCCAACTTTGGACATATGGTTGGGTTCGTATCGAAAAACCGGACCTGTTGACATGTAGTTTGACGATTTTAGAGACCATAGACTCTGGCACATTTTTCGGTGCAAAGCGGGTCCAATGGCGGATACCGTTTTGATCCAAAATTACTGTTTTGTCCCAGTGTCCAGAATTGGACTTAAGGACAGGCAATCCTAGCTAATTTGACTATTCTAAAAACGTTGGCAATATTTATTTCAGCTTTCGGAGACTTCTGCATGTGTTGACTGATTGTGGCTCATTGAGTGGTATAGTAATATTGGTTTCACCAGCTAAGGACCTCAAGCAAGTACACTTTCTGATTGCTTTCGATTCATAGTAGTCTTCTCATTTCATGTTTATACATATGTCTTGCTGTTTGTTGACACGCTCGTCACACGGAGTAGTCGGGAGGGGAAATATCTTAGTAGACATGTGGACTATCTAGAACTATCCCAATGTCTATTCGTGAATAATAGCAGCTGCACACGACATGTGCAGGGTGCCGGATTTACTCCCTAGCCGTTCACATGTTGAAACGGATATTTCACACCACATAGGTAGTTGTCTTTTATTTATTTTTCCTTGTCTTCTCCACCGTGCCATGTTATCAGTACTTTCTAGTTTCATATCTCATATGTTATTTTCATGTCATGTTAATTCTATTGTGTTCTCGCATTGCCGTCGGTTTGTGTGCTTGTTCCATTCCTGACTGGAAACCAACATTTTTTAGGTTTAGCCGCGATCACTCTTAGCACTGGGAAGGCATGGGTATGCTGAGGTCAACCTAGAAGTAGATAGCCATTGTATCATTTTCATAAATTGTGAGAACTTTATTTACTCTTTAATCTTAAATATTGTAAATGTTGTAATAAATTTAGAAATGTGAATGAGCAATAAAGATTATTTTTGAGCATCTGTTTTCTTGCGGGCTTGACAGCGTTCTACCGTCGACTATGCAGTGTAGGCTGGCTTGGACACGCCTCGTATCCGAAAAGCGGGTGCGGGTCGTGACACTTGACCCTTAACTTGTTTGAATATTGATATGGTTTGCTCGACCTAATCTTAATTCCTTGTTACCTCCATGTTTATAAATAGAGGGACTAAACAAACCTCGTTAACTGATTATATAGTATAACTATAATTTATTGTGCGATTGTGATGAGTACCTTTTCCTAGGGATTGATTAGGTTAAGCTTATAGGACAGGTAAGAGTGACTGACTATAGTAGACTTAGAAACCATTAAGAACGATTGCATTGATAGTATAATTTGATGATAGGATATCTAAGATGGAGTGATGAGATATTATATTATTGTGAATACAGATTGAGGGATCCGAACCCTGTACTTACGATTTGAGGGTTGGACATTTGTAGGATTTTGACTGGTTATCTATAAACTAATTACATATGATTGGAGGGTAGATCAATACGTGGAATGATATATAATGACTTAGAGGGAGATATAACATTGCGTACAAGATCGGGAGATAGCAGATAAAATAACAAGGAACAAAACAAAGACATGTATATTGGTAATTAATAAATGAATCGAGAGATTGAAATTGAGGATTTATATTCGAAGGAGTTGTTGAGTAAAGAGAAGAAGGCTCTACGCCAAGAATAGGGTTGAACGTATAATTTTAAGGAGAAGTTGTAGAGGAGAATTGAAGGCAACTAATACAAAGAGCTCGTGGTTGATAGAAAAGGATACTTAGGATAGGATAAGGAAACCAACTATTTGAAATATGGTTGACCAAGCATTGTCGACTATATACATATCCTGACGATGACCTATATTTTAGGGTATACAAAAGTCCCATATTGGTATGAAGGATTCTAAAGGGTAAACGACATAGTTTATAATATAAGGACATTTGTTGAGTCAAATCAGAATAATTATAAGGACTTCGAGAAATAGAAGAGGTGATCACAAAGATAACAGATTGAGTAGGGTAGCCTTAGCAGCTACTTACTTTAGCTTGACCTATTGGATGATCTTAAATTTTGAGGACGAAATTCTTGTAAGGTGGGTAGGATGTAAACCCCCTGGATTTTAGGGTTCTTTTAAAAATTTCTAAATGGATTATTTTCAATAAATATTTTTATTATGAATTAGTTTTGATCATAAATGTACTTCTCCGTGACTTTGATTTTTGGAGCGTCAGGGACGTCAATCTCTTGTAACTCCCTTCATGAGTTTTGTAGTAGGTAAGATTATCTTCATTTTGGTATATCATGTTGTAAGCCCCCTGAATTTCAGGGGTTTATTTTTATTTTTCTTAATGAATTATTTTTGATAAATATTATTATTTAATTGTTTAGATCATTAATGTACCTTTCCGTAGCTTTGACTTCTGGAGCGTCAGGGATACCAATCTCTGTAAACTCTCTTCACGAGTTTTGAAGTAGACAAGATTATCTTTGTTTTGATATATCCTGTCCCACTTAAATTCGTTCCCTTGTGCTCTTTTTGTATCGCGCAAGTTCGGGTCAACTTAGACCGATTAATTGTTGAATAATTATTCCCACTTTTATTTTTGATCGTCGTTTGCACGTTGTCGTGGCTTTTAATTTAGGAGCACCAGACCAGTCATTTTCTCGAAACCAACTTCTCATGAATGATCTACTCGAGACGCTCTTCACCCATGACCTTTGTGTCCCACTCAGACACTCCATTTTGTGCTTCATTTTCTTCGCACAACTTCCGGGTCAATTTAGGCCGATTTATTTTCTACCGTAAAATCCGATTTAATTTCTGATTTAATTTCGGGACCTGACATCGATCCAACCCAGTCGCCCCAAAGTATGGACGTGGCCCATACGAAGCCTACTACCCACATGAAACTTGTGTCCCATTTATTGGAGTTCCCGTATATTATTTATTTACCCATGATTATAAATCCCTATTTTTAATTCAATTATTGCACCCGGTTCGATTTTGACCCGACCCGGCTCGACCGAACCCGAACCCAAGCTCCATATTGTTCTCCCATGACTGCTCAAATATCCCGTTTAATTTTCCTCGGTTCGATTTTGACCCGACCCGGCTCGACCGAACCCGAACCCAAGCTCCATATTGTTCTCCCATGACTGCTCAAATACCCCGTTTAATTTTCCTATTTTTTCTATTTTTGAAAATATCTCTTCCTTCCTCTACTTTAGTTAATATCTAGAAATATCTTATATATATATATATATATATATATATATATATATATATATATATATATATATATATATATATATCCATCACTCTCTCTCCTAACACCTACACACACCACCTCACCCCCTCCACCTCACAGCACTCTCCCCCTCCCCAACCGACCTCACTCTCCCTCATTCAATAATTTCCCTCTCTCTCTCTCACTCCTTCTATTATTAAACACTCACACACACAAATACTACACTCTCTTACTCTCTCCTTCTCACTCGGCCACACACACACCCCCCCTCCTCCAAGCCGACAGCCCCCTCCCCCTCACGTACATCACCACCACCCTCACCATCCTTCTCCCCTCTTCTCCTTCCTCCTTCTCATCCTCTTCATCATCTTCTTTATCATCATCACCATCATACTCACAACCATCACCATTACCATGCATCACCACCACCATAGCTCCCACCATGCAACCCCGCCGCCACCGCCGGCGAGCCTTCCCCCGCCGCCGCGCCAGGTCGGCGACCACCCCGAGCAGCCCCGTACTCAGGCGCGCGAGCTACAGCACGCAGCGCAGCAGCAGCAGCTGCAGTGCGCGCGCAAGTACGCGTGCCGCCGCCGCCGCGGGCCGCCGTGGACGGCCACCGCGCGGCCCCCGAGGCCGGGCGCACCCCCGGGCGACCTCCCCCGTTCCACCACCATCCTCCCCGACGAGCCGAATAGGCTATCCGTGCATTTACGTCGAAATCCCGCCGTGACGCGCGATTTCAAGTTTCAGAAATTGTGTTTCGGGACAGCGACTTCGCGCGTGTTTTTTGGGAGATTCGACCGTTGGATCGGCGATTTCTTTGCTCCGTCTCAATCTCGGTATATCCATCTTCACTCCTGTCAATTTTTGTCCGTTAATTTTGTCGTTTGATACCTCAAAACTGGCCACCAAGTTGACGTTTTAAATTGAACTGTTTTTGGACAGTTTCGTGGAGCCGACTTCGTCAGCTCGTAACTTCGCCGTCGCAGCTCCGTTTTGCGCACCGTCAGTTCCGGTGCACAGCTGGTATAACCATCTTCCTGTCTCCTTTATATTTCGTTTCATTTTAAGCACGTTTGGTTGGTTGAATTCGACGCCAAAGTTGGCCGTCCGAATTCTTTAAATCGCACTTGTTAAATTCCATTTTTGAACCCAGGACTCCGGATTCAATTTCTGACACCACCAGTAGACTCGTGGCGTCGTTCTGGCATGTTTTCATATAAAGTTTGCTTGATTTGGAGAACGTGAGCCCTGGCACGCATTTCGGTGCAAAGCGGGTCCCACTTTTCGAGTCAACGGGTCACTTTGAGATCGGCTCATCGGAATCCAATTCCGGATATACCATTGCGTTCGTATTGTCATTCTGGACTCGTTGACATATAATTTGCTGAATTTTAAAGACATTTGCTCCGGCACGTATTTCCGTGCAAACCGGATACCAAGTGTCGCGTCAACGTATCATTTTGAGATCGGCACATCGGAATTCCATTTTGGACATACCGTTGGGTTCGTATCATCATTCTGGATTTGTGGACATATAATTTGCTAGGTTTTGTAGACTTCTATCCTGACACGCTTTTCGGTGCAAAGTGTATCCAACGGCGGACATCATTTTGATCCGAAATTACCGTTTTGCCCCTGTGTCCAAATTGGACTTATGGGTAGGCTATCCTAGCTGATTTGACCGTTCTGGACACGTTGGTGATATTTATTTTATCGTCCGACAACATCTGTAGATTTTGATTATGTATTATCCTTAATTTATAATTAATTATTTTTCCATAAATTGTTACTTTCTGGTTTTGAATTTTTATATATATTTTAATTTCTGTAAAAATCTGGAAAAAATTGTATTTAAATATTATGTTAATTTAGCTAATTTATTATAATTTTTCTAGCATTTAATAAGTACTTTTGGTATTTTATAAAAATAGGAAAACAGAACTCATTTTCAGTATATTTATGTTTGCTGATTTTTAATAAATATTTATGAGGGTTTATAAATCCCAGAAAAATTAGTATAAATTTCTATAATTAACAAGGATTATTTTGGTACTTTATTTTATATATATTTAAGCTTTTTGTCTATCTCTAAAATTGTTGGAACTTAGTGTACCGTTTGATTTATTTATTGAGTAGTTACAACTTGCAAGTTTTGCGTTGATTTGAGTTGTTATAGTATTGGACCTCACCCCGCACTAGTGTATAGATCCTAGGAAGTTAGTTTGTGTATAGTGGCACTCCATATTAGACTTTTATGCTAGGTCCCCACTTGGCTAGTATCCAGTCAGGAGTCGTGTCACACCACTAGTGTATTATTGAACATAGCTTAGAACTGAGTTTGTATATCATTATTGACAGGACACCGGACATCTATATCTTCGTACTAGTATTCTTGCTTTGCTCGAGGCAAGTACATCTACACACTCATTTACTGTCTTTTAATGCTAGAACATGTATTAACCCTGGTAAAATACTGCTTTCTGAATAACTGCAAGATAAATCTTCACATGTTACATTAATTTGGTCCCTACCATGCTTAGGACAGTTCTTATATCTTCACATGTTTCATACTGGTTCTCGGTACATGTTTTACTATGCTTTATACTGCTCTGAGTATTCACATATTTTATACTGCTCCCAGTACCTGCTATGTTTATACTGCTCCCAGTATCTCTCACATACTTTATATCGTTCTCGTATCTCCCACATGTTTTTACAGTTCTCGTATCTCTCACATGTTTAAATAACGGGTTAAGGGGAAACTGTTAGTATTGTGCGTGAACATGACCCCCTTCTCCGTATGTACTTACCGCGCTCGGTGCCATTCTATATGTGACCTTGCCGTATGTTCTGGCCCCACGTTTGTGTATGGATATACACCGATGCCGTTATGTGTACGTATGTGCACATCAGAAAATTGATATGTACCGCTGTACATCCTATTCACCTATTGATCGATTCACGTACATACTACAGTTTTAAACTTTTAAACTATATGTTGTCATTTCTAAAAAGAACCAATTAAACCATGATATGCCATGTTCCCTATGTTACCATGATACTGTGATCCCAGTTGTACCATGAGGCCATGTTTTCCAGTATTTCCTGTTTTATAGACTTATCACACCATGATTCTTGTTGTACATCTCTTTCATTATATGTTCAGTACTTTAGTTGTAGAGGTTGTACTTGCTCCCGTCCTGACAGGATAACGTTGTAGGTATACTTTTTGAGAAGGAAATGCTATGTGTTACATATTATGGTACTGCATTGAGGACCTGGCCTTAGCTCCAGTAGAGGCCCCAGCGGGGAACCTTGCTTAGTTATCTTTCTTGTGTTTTGGGACTTAGACTTTGGTCTGTACTTATATTTGGATACTGGACTTTGTCTCCAGTTAGATACTTTTGTTATGTATTATTAAGTCTGTGCTCATGTTACCTTCGCTTATAGATGCTGTGTTGTGATGAACTTTAAATGTGATTTTAGAACTGTTAGTAGCTTAGATCATTTATTGTCTATTCTTAGAACAGCTTACTGCGCTTTAACCAAGCGTAGGCTGGACATGGCTCGGCCCGGCCCAACAATTTGGGTAACAGGTCGTGACACATGTCCTACTCAAATTTGTTCCCTTGCATTCTGTTTATATCGTACAACTTTCTAGTCAATTTAGGTCGTTTGACCATCTACAGTAAAACTTGATCGAACTTCTGATTTAATTTTGGGGCTCGACATCGATCCAATATATAATTTTGACCTATTTTGAGCCTACTACGTGCATGCCACTTGTGTGCCATCTAATTGAGCTCCCACATGCTATTATTTTATCAATGATCATAAATGACATAAATTGTAGTCATGATCGCTTCAAGCCATAATCCAACCCGATCAAACCCCAAACACCCAAAATCACACATCGAGTCCTCATTTCCCCTCAATTGTAAACCCCCATCCCTAATTTATGATTTCCTAATAATAGGGTTAAAGCCATTAATAAGTTGGTTAATATTCCATTTCGTATCTTGGTAATAATATTGTCATAGTTATTATTTTATGAGTCACCCTATTTATTATTTTCTTAGGAATTTAGAATTTTTGAAGTACTAACAATAGCGTCAGCTCTATCCTAAATCTATGTTACATATTAGCTGAGCCACAATATCCCTAACTTTTTTTAATATATTTATCTATATCTCTAATATATATATTACTTTTGTTATTTGAAGACCAAAAAAATTTATCCCTAATGATTGGAAGTCCACAGCTCAACAACTGTTCCTCCCCCTCCTTAATTCATTTGGAGCATAGTAGCCTCATCCTTAATTCTAGGTTTCCTGTACCATCGTCACAACCATTCATTTTTCTAACTCTCATCCATCCCTCCATCCTTCTTTCCCTATATAAACATTCACTCACCCCCTCCTTCTTACTCACTCATCATCCTCTTCCTACTCTTTACCTCTCTCTAATGTGTATCAGCACACCCGACAACCCACACTCTTCCTCCATCTAACCACTATGTATTGTCCATTCCAACGGAATAATGCTACCACCCTTTGTGTGGGCATTGCCTTCTGGGCGAGCCTCCTCGACTCCGGGGACTCAAGGCAGGCCAATGACTCACGCATTGCCTCTTCACCTCACCCCAGCAGCCTCCGGTACTCCTCGGCGTTCGTGAAGCTTCGGTTTGCTCCCGTGCGTGAGCCCCAACCAGCGCGAATGCAGCCAGGGTCGCGTGACCCGCTCATGCAGTGTGCGTCGCCCGAACCGTCGAGTTGCCCTCTCCCCAACTTGTGCAACGCCTCCCCGACGAGTCTAGGTCGGCCGCCCTTGGCTATGCGCCGCCCCGCGGTGGCACCTCGCACCCCGCGACTCTCCCACGACTGTAAAACCCATATATTATTATTATTATTATTATTATTATTTTATTAGACTTAAAAATGAATTTATGCAATTTATGATTTTTATTAGAAATGACCTTAACCATTGTTGAATCTTGGAGCACAAGACTACCATGAATTTTGGCACGGAAGATGTAGCAGTGTGCCTTGACTAGTGTACTAGCCGTGCCGAAGGAAGCCTAGCCATAGTGATGTCCAAAGTAGGAAAACCAGACCAAGTTGTGAATTGACTCATTTAATTTATTTTAATATGATATTATTTTATATATTGATTTTTAGATGACCCGGTTTGTCCAATTCAGTCCGAACTGGACCCGAACCAAATTTAAGCCTATGTAGGCATGTGGTGGGACCAAGGTGGCCATGTTGACATATTTTAGCTACGTAAAAATATTTTCTAAATTATTTTAGAATTTTATGTACAATTTCAAATTATTTAATTGTTTGTATAATTATTGGTATTTTTATTATTAAATAATATTTTTATAAAATTGTACAGTTTTCTGGACCCAAATAAGGGTGTGTGGTAAAGTTCACCCATTGGGACGATTTTATCATTTTATTATTACTTAAGTTATGTTATGGTGATTCTATTAGATATTATTATTATTATTTAGTTGATTTTAATGTCAAATGAATTTAAATATATAGGTATATGTTTTTAAGTTGATTTCATATATGATAGATAATATTAAAATTTATTTTTTGATTTTGTAGAAAATAGTTATCTATATATATATAGATAACTATATATAAGATAAGATTTGTTAAAAAAAATAAAAAAAATAAAAAAGGGTAATGGGTGGTCGGCCCCACCCGACCACCCAAGCAAAGAGCAGCAGCACATGCGCGCCCCTTTATAAGCAGCAGCAGCAGTAATGCTAAGGCCGCTCACCCCTTCCCCCTTTATATATATATATATATATATATATATATATATATATATATATATATATATATATATATAGCTATATACTTATATATAAAAAAAAAAAATATATATATATATATATATATATATATATATATATATATATATATATATATATATATATAGCTATATACTTATATATGTTTTAGCAAAAACCTATTGCCGCCACCTTCAAACCCTAATTTCTTTTTCCTCCATCCTCCTTCCTCTCCTCGGCGTGCGTGCCCAGCCTCGTCGGAGCGACAACATCCCCACCTTTCGGTCGTCATGGCAACAACGACAGCAACAACAACAAACAAACACCCACAACAACAACAGAAATCAACATCAATGTATCCCACTTCCCCGATCGATCTCTCTCTCTTTTTAAATCCGTTTTTAGATCCGTAAATTCATGTAGAAATCCCACATGACCCTCTTCGAGATCCCCTAGGTGGATTTTGACATGGCCATCCAACTTGCTCAAAAAATCGAGACGAAGTTGGAGAAAAACTATTTTTCTGGAATATTAAAAACTGTTTTGAAACATCAATCTGTCGACCACTTTTCTTTACGTACATTAAAATTTTGTAGAAACTAATTGAAGGCAGTCAAAGATAACATAACCGAGATTGTAACGCACCTTCTGGATTCACTTTTCATCTAGTGTGTAAAAAGTTACACGTAGTTAAAGTTTTACGAAAAATCGTAAATTCTGTTTTCGAAAAGTAGAAGAACACCCCGATACGACGTTCATCCCGACAAACCGGGCAACGTGGTCGCACACTATATGCATCAAAAGGCGCGTATGGATGTTGTCGACGTGTGAGAACTGACGGAACCCTATTTCGTTGCATATGCGCGACGAAATCAGTGCGTATCCGTTGAGATACCCCCGTATCGACTCATTGCAAGTTAAGTCACAACTTTGTGTACACCCATCAAATTGCGACAAAACCTACGCCACTGGACTCAAAATATTTTTCTGGTCCTGTGATCCAAGTTTGGTTAAATTCTGAGAAGGTTGATCGGGACGCCATTTTAGCGGGCCCACAATCCCACTCAACGGACGATTTTGTGCACGGCCCACCGGAATCCAAAATTGGACATACCGTTAGGTTTGTCTCATCAAAACAAATCTGTAGACATGTAGTTTGATAAATTTAGAGACCGTAGATTCTGGCGCATATTTCGGTGTAAAGCGGGTCCGACGGCGGACATCGTTTTGACCCAAAATTATAATTTTGCCCCTATTCTAGAATTTAACTTTTGGACAGGCATTTTCTAGGCATATCTTTTATTCCAAACTCGTTCGTGATGTTTGTTGCAGCATCCGGAGTCATCTACGAGATTTGGCTTTTCTTGCTTCGTTTATTTGTCTGTTCGAGCTACTGGATTATTCTCTTTTGCACATAACCTTAGGCAAGATACCTTGTCATTATACTGTTTACATTCAGTCTGCATTTATTTACATATCACTGTTCATTATTTCTAGTTATTACAGTTCTTGATTTACTACATGCTCAGTGATTATTAGTTACTTTGTTACTATCCTTTGATTGCATATGAACTTAGAGTTAGGGGACTACCGTTTGTAGTGTATTGCATATGCCTCGACACAGTTGTACCACGAGGATGTGTGAGACGAGTAGCATGTAGAGGTCCTTACGTGTGGGCTGATCCCCCATGTGCATGCGTTAGGGCAAACTGCTAATAGAGGCATGTTAGGAGACTTAGCAGTTAGTAGAGGTATACGAGACATGGATGTGACTCTGTTAGGCATTGGGTGGGAAAAACAGTTCCTTAACGTATGGGTCCTTATGCACTTTCCTATTACTGATACTATTGGCCTCTGACATTCGAGGAATGTTATGCTTCGAGGTCCCTGGTATCCTGATGGGGCCATACCTGAGATTACTGATACTGCTGGCCTCTGACATTCGAAAAATGTTACGCTTTGAGGTCCCTGGTATCCTGATGGGACCATGCCTGAGTTACTGCTACTGAGCCAGATACCCATGCGTTGGAGGTTTGTTCTTAACTGCATAAACACCATAGTACGGTTAGATTACCTTATTGTTGTCTTGTCACTTATTTTCTTTGTGGTATATTTTGTATTCAGTATTTATGGCATGTTCTTCCTGTATCTTGTTACGTCCCTCTGAGGACCTGATTATCTCTCCAGGTGTGTGCTTCTGTGATATTGCAGGTGTTCTAGTCGAGGTCGCGATCTTCTCTATTCATTCGGAGATGACATGTCTTGGGTTTTTCTTTGCTACTCCCGCCAAATCATTTCCGTTTCCATGTATATTTTTTCTTACTTGTTGGTAGTGGATTTGTCTTCGCCCAACGTATTGTACAAAGACTTATTACAGTTGATTATATGATATCTTTTATTCTTCATTTGCGGATGAGATTAGATTACTCTTGGTTTACTGCATTTTACAGCTTATGTATTCATACGAGATTTCTATATATTGGAGTATACTTCGTATGTATGCAGCTGGCATGGATACGTACTTAGTCCTAAGTATTTTGGGACTGGGGTGTTACAGCGACAGCAGCAGCCGCTGCCATGGCTGCGAGCAGAGCAGCTGTTGTGAGCAGCACGTGTGCCACCGGCGAGGCACTGCCTGGCCGCCTACCACCGTATGGTAGCCGTGTGCCACCCCGCGTACTACCCCCGACCAGAGGTCGGCTCTTCGAGCACCACGAGCAAACGATTTCAACTTTGGAAATCAAAATCCCGTCGACGCGCACGAGAAACGCCAAGTCAAAATTATACTTCGGGACAACGACTTCGTACACATTTTTTGAAAAATCCAACTGTTGGATCATCGATCTGCTTCTTCCGTATCAATTTAGGTATATACCCCTTCGCTTACCTAAAATTTTAACCGTTAATTCGATCGCTTGATAGATAAAAATTGACCACCAAGTTGCTCGATTAAATTGTATTATTTTTTGGACAGTTTCGTGGAGCCAACTTCGCGGATCCTTTTCTCTCTCATCGAAGCTCCGGTTGACAAACCACCAACTTCATTGCATAGTAGGTATAACCACCTTCATACCATAAAATTTTTAGCTTCATAGGATGTCGTTCGGTTGGTTGAAATCAACGCCAAAGTTGGCCTCTCGAAACCGTAATTTTCAACTTGTAAAATTTCAATTTTGAACCCGGGAATCCGGATTCCGGTTCTGACACCACTAGTGGACTCGGGCATCGTTCTGGCTAATATTTATATATATTTTGCTAGGTTTGGAGCATCGTGGCCCCGGCACGCATTTTCGTATAAATGGATCCAATGTCTGGGTCGACGGATCATTTTGAGATCGGCTCATCGAAATCTAATTCCGGATGTACCGTTGGGTTCGTATCACCATTCTGGACTCGTGGACATATAATTTGCTAGGTTTAGTAGACTTTTATCCTGACACATTTTTCGATACAAAGTGGGTCCAATGACGGACATCATTTTGACCATAATTACCATTTTGCCCATATGTCCAAATTGGACTTATGGGTAGGCTACCCTAGCTAATTTGACCATTCTGGACACGTTGGTGATGTTTGTTTTATCATACGACGATGTTTGTAGATTTTCCTTTATATATCACCAATAATTATAACTAATTGCCTATTCATGTTCATATCTCGGAATTCGTGCGTCGAAACTGAGATCAATCGATTCCAGTGATCTCACATTGCTAAAATTGACTAGTTGACCATGTGGATTGACAAGATAAGATTGTTAATGTTGCGGTTGATCATCTTATCTCGATTTGTGTGTCATAAATTTTGTTGTACGAATAACGAGGTACAACTTAATATTTTTAAACCTATAACTTGCAATTCATAATACTAGCAACAATTATTATAGAGATTAGGGTGACCTAGTTCTAGACGATATATTACAAGTGACTTAGATAACAAAAGGTAATAGGTGACTAGAATGACCTAAGCTCTCTAGGTGGGAGTTACTAGTCATACGTGGATTTAGTGTGTGATATATATGTTGTTTGTGATTTGGGTTGATAGATATTGCCTAGAGTATGGTTCATTGGTGCATGGATAGAGGGATAGACTTTGGTACTACAGTCTCAGCACAGTTTGGACAACTCAGGCAAGTATACCTTGCCTATTTGATTTACAGTATTTACATGCTCGTATTTCCTATCAGTCGTTTGCTTGGACATGCAGCTACAAGATTTACCTGCTCTCATCTGTATACTTACATTACTACATCTGCTACACATGCACATGATTCACGGATTCACATTATATGGCATATAAGAGACTCAGTTATGATATTTGGATATTTACTCGATGATGGATTTTTTTGCGTACATATTGACTGGACTTCTGGACTTATCATTTTCTAGAGTCGGACTGGTTGTGTCATGGATACGACACGAACATTATCATTGGGTGGGGAGGACGGTCACTAGACGGAGGGGCTCACTGTAGCTTAGTTAGTGATGTTGCTGCAGCTGGTGACTTGCGCTACTGCACATGTACCCCTTAGAGACAACATCTCTATCGAACGTTGTCCTCAAGTGCATCTCACACATACTAGATAATCTGCATAGTAGTAGTGTTACTGATCACCTGACTATTTTCCTGTTATTCGTTCTTGGATCATATGTTTACTCCCTTAACATGTTATTTACTATACTTCATTTCGGCATGTATATTATGTATCTTGCTACGTCCCACTGAGGACATGGTTTTCTTTCAGGTATATGCTGAGATCTGACATAGGATATTAAGGTTTTACTTATTCGGCTTACTCTTTCAGGTATCGTCAGTTGATGTCTTCTTATCATCTTTCTGTAGTATTTTATATCTAGATTTCTTAGTAGTTTTAGTAGAATTTGTGGATGTATACTATGGATACTTGGACACTTGGCAACTTATACGTATTTGAGTTAGACTGAAGTCCGCTTGAATGCGTAGCTGGCCATTGCCACGTGGCCTGGTCTTGCGTATTTTAGGACTAGGACGTGATAGTCTCACTTTGTCAAATCTCGGGAAGAGATTCAACGCTTAAGTTGCTATTGAAGGATTATATCCTTGTTGGAACAGAAAAATCTTAGTTAAGCATTTAATTAATTAAATATTTCTTCAATCCATAAAAACATATTAGATTTGACCTTCCCAAACGTTCCTTTCCAATTCAATTCGTTGCGATCAATAATGAAAATCTTGAAAACTGACAAATATTATTATCGGTTCATATTTATTCCATCTTTCGATCATCCAATATTATATGTAAAAAAACAAAAATTCTGACCTTGCTTGGAGGATAAAGAATGAGATATATTGATGGTGGTATCAAGAGCCAACCGGTAAAATATTGATTATTGAAGGATTATATCCTTGTGGGAACAAAAAAATCTTAGTTAAGCATTTAATTAATTAAATATTTCTTCAGTCCATAAAAACATATTAGATTTGACCTTCCCAAATGTTCCTTTCCAATTCAATTCATTGCGATCAATGAAAATCTTGAAAACTGACAAATATTATTATCGGTTCATATTTATTCCATCTTTCGATCATCCAATATTATATGTAAACAAAAAACAAAAATTCTGACCTTGCTTGGAGGATAAAGAATGAGATACATTGATGGTGGTATCAAGAGCCAACCGGTAAAATATTGATTATTGTGGCCATGTCTCTTCTTGGTTAAAGTCTCGTGCGCAAGTACTTGCTCTCTATGTTGGCGGAGTTTCTCACGTCGTCGTATATCAGAGCTTTGACGATCGGCCTTCTTCTTTTTGATTAGAGGATGGTGCTGATAACGTGTTGTGAAAATATAAGAGAAAAGAAAATTTTGATAGCCAGAAAGGTAAAAACGGAATGGGATAGAGGTGGTTGTGGGTATGGATAATGACATCCATATTTGGGTTTATCCAAATCACAACATACTGTTTTTTTTTTACAAAAATAAATAAAAGAAAGACTAGTTTGGTTATTGTTTATAATGGATTGTTTTTCATTTTTATATCCGAAACCACAAATAATCCTTTTTTGTTTCATGCTATTTACAGTTTTGGTCTACAAGCTAGTTGAGAACATCAAAAGTTCCATAAGGCACCATTTGTAATTTGAAATATTTGTTGCTTTAAATGAGAACCAAACAAGACGTGACTTCAAATAAGTTTTACCAAACAAGCCAAAGTCCAACATAATTTCTTAACTATATAGTGATTAAAACTAAAGAAGGGGAGGATGGATGCATCCTTCTTAAAATTAAGAATTTTTAAGTCCCCCAAATCTTATATATTTCATAATGTTAGTTTTTATCCAAATTAAAATAATAGAATAAAATAATTAATCTTAACTTTACTAATGATCTTTCCATCACTATAATCAGGGCCGGCCCTAACTTCATGGGAGCCCTACGCAAACTTTTAAAATAGGACCATATATAATTTTCAAAAAATAAAATAAAAGTAAAATTTTAAAAATGTTACAACTAAGAATTGAACCTAGGACGTCAAATGTGCAAGTTTAACATACTAACCACTACACCACAAATATTTTATAATAAAAAATGGTCATGTTACATATTTGTTTTATTTTATATACAAGATTACTGATATATCTATTTAAATTAATTTTTTTGGGCCCCCATATTTCATTGGACTTAGGCCAGGGTCGACTCTAACTATAATAGTAGGATGTAGTATGGTATGGTTTGACTTTGTTGAGTTTTGGTTTGAAGAGGAGAATGTAGGGGGAGGATGAAGAAATGAGGAGTAAGGGAGGGACCTAGTAGAGAGAGAGAGAGAGAGAGAGAGAGAGAGAGAGAGGGAGAGTTGTATTGAAGGATATATTTTGGTTTGTTGTATTTGTATTTTATATAATTTTGAGAACAAAAAAAATACGAGGGAGAGGATGACCAAGGGATGTGGGCAGTCGACGTATAGAGGAGAGAGGAGGAAAATATTGACATTGGTTATAAATATATGACCAATGTTTGGGTTTAAGAGAACTATGAGAACAAATTAGAGTTTGAGATTTGAGAATAAAATAGTGACAAAATGGTCAAGAATATGACACCCATCGACTTTTATGGTTGCCGCTACATGGATGTATGATTGATAATCTTATGTTGAAATGAGTAAGTTTCATGGGTCATAAAATCTAATGTTTATGTTTTCGAGGAGCCTCTTGAATAATAAAATTTGAAAACTTATGTTGAAAATGAGAGAGTTTGAGAGGCTTATATAGAAAAACCCTAAGGCCTCGTTTTGTTCACGGAAAGGAAATGAATTCCCTTGTAATTTTCATGGAAATAGAAAAGTAGGATTTCTGTCACATTTTCTTTTCGTTGTTTGGTAAAACAAGAAAACTACCTAGGAAAGGAAAGTAAAATATAACAATGTTCCAATAATATCCTTACATTTTAAAATAAAAATAATATTATAAAAAATAACATTAATGGTAAAATAAGCAATGACACATGGTTACTTTTGTCATAACTTTTGTAATAAATGTTGGGAAAAGAGGAGGAAAAATCTATCCCATGGATATTGAGTGGAACCATATTCCCACAAATTTTCTTCCTTGTCAGAAAATTGATTCCCAAGTTTGTGACTACCAAACAAAGGAAAAGAATAACTTTTCTTTCTTGGTTCCTTAAATCCGTGAACCAAACGAGGCCTAAAAGTTAAATAGTTCGGATTAGATTGCTACGGGACAGAAGGAAAACATTTCGTAACCGTCACTGCAGTCGCCACGTGTCCATATAGGGGAAGGTGGGGACAGAATGTTGCTATATTTTCCCACGAAGGATTATTAGAGCATCTCCAACCCTATTGTCTTGTTAAGTGTTGTGAGTCTTAGGTGGCTCCTATGTGGCATGAGCCACAAGACAATGTCTTGTTTATGTGACAAAATTATATCTCAAAAGACAATAAGAGCATCTCCAACCCTATTGTCTTGTTAAGTGTTGTGAGTCTTAGGTGGCTCCTATGTGGCATGAGCCACAAGACAATGTCTTGTTTATGTGGCAAAATTATATCTCAAAAGACAACGAGATAGAAAAACTCTCTCAAATGCAAAAGTATTGAGAAGACAATAAAGAATATATTTTCCAACTTTTAAGACAACTATTCATCTTCTTTCTTTTTTCTAATATTTTTTTATTCATAATTGATGACATGGAAGAGAAGACATTGTCAAGTGCATTGTCTAGAACAAGACAATCAACTTCACAATGTCTTCTTTAATTTTTGCCACATAAGCTTCACAATTGACTTGACAATTGCATTGGAGAAGAACTTTTGAATACAATTTTGTCATTCCTATGTGGCATTAACTTTTTTCCAAAGTCACAATAGGGTTGGAGATGCTCTAAGATAGTCTCTCAAATACAAAAGTATTAAAAAGTATTTTTTTCAACTTCCAAGGCAACTTTTAAGACAACTACTCATCTTCTTTCTTTTTTCTAATATTTTTTATTCATAATTGATGACATGGAAGAGAAGACATTGTCAAGTACATTGTCTAAAACAAGACAATCAACTTCACAATGTCTTCTTTAATTTTTGTCACATAAGCTTCACAATTGACTTGACAATTGCATTGGAGAAGAACTTTTGAATAAAATTTTGTCATTCATATGTGGCAACAACTTTTTTCCAAAGTCACAATAGGGTTGGAGATGCTCTTATGAATTATTATGGATAAGCAAGCCGGTCATAAACCCTAATTTTTTCTTCGATTACTAAATCCATCGCCATGGCCGAATCAAAGGTACCGATTCAAATTTCTCATTGTTTCTTCCATTATCTGGCAATTTTTAGAATAATTAATTTGATCGGACTACTATTGTTAATCGATAAATTATGGATTCATGCGATGATGTAGAAAAGACCCAATTTTGGGGTTCTTGATCTTGATTAGGGTTTTTGGCCTTGACTAGTGACTTCATTGTATCTTGGAGTGTCTGTACCTTGTCTGACGCCATCGGACATGGACACGGCACTGACTTTTTTGGAGTATCCTTGTCGAACCAATCTTTCGAGGACTATGGTCTGCTTCGTACTCTGTCGTGATGATTGATGTTATACTATGATTACTTGGTGATTTTTTTCCGAGCAATCCTATTAACGGAGGACCGAAAATTTCAAGTGGTTGAATAATTGCGATAAGTTAGTTGATTAATCTGATCCAATTAATCATCGACAAACCAGGGACAAAGCCCGTAACGAAACCGCTTGATAGAACATTGCTCTCCCACGTGCATAACCTATACAGTTAGCTATAAAACATCCTCGAAGAGTTATGGTGTATTAAGGATTCTATCGAATCTATTATGTCTTAATTTTGGTCAAGCTTTTTACGAGTATTGGGGTTCTCTTTACAGTCTAAGAAGATTGCTCAAGGGAGAAGTTGGTTTCTAGTTCAAGGGCCTTGGTGAGTGAAAGTGGAAGTTAAAGTGTAACAAGAGATAGGCCATTTCGTTTGTTCTTGTTATCCTTTGATCTGGAGTTGTGTCTTTTCAGGACTTGAGATTTTTTGCATTTGGTACAGCGTTGGGTCACTGTTCCAGTCTTTGTGAAATGGCTATTATAGGTGTCTTGTGTTGTTTCATTGTTCTCTCTTTCATGAAACGGGGTTGGGTGTATCCACTTTTCATTAAAAAAGTAGAGATAGGATTTTGGTCTGGAACTGTTAGGACCAAGAGAGAGGGAGTAGAATTCCTGACACAGTTGATTAGTGATATAGTGCCCTTATATTAAATGTATCCTTTGACCTGTGGTCTACTTCCCTTGGTAGAAGCACAATGAAAAGGGATCATACAACTCCCTATAAATGCATATTATGTAGCTATTTGGTTTTGTTCCTCATTTCCTGTCTATTTGGGCTAGTCATAACCAAGGTTCGTGTCTGTATAGGCTAGTTATAACCAAGGTTCGCATTATTGGTCGATACTCGATACTGGTATCAGTAGGTTACCTGTCGTATCTTATCGTTTTGGCATTCCAATCCAACACTCACCCCCCACAAATATCAGCCGATACCCAAATTGTGGTTCTCCTTCTCGTCAATTCAAGGAAAAAAAGAAAAAAAAGAGAAGTATGACAGAAAAGAATGTCGACACGGTGATTCACTCATGCTAAATATCAACATTCTCATACATCTTAATATTAGACGATTCAAAACTATCTATTCTCAAATATGTGGGTACTTTATCTAAAAAAACTAATTAACAACAATATCTATTGCAGATTAAAAAAATCAATAATGTTGAATATTGTTCCATTCAAGCGGATAAACATATAATACATAAGATTATTCCGAAATATACAATTCTTTTCAAGTTTTTTAAATAATTCCTTATATGTTTTTTTGGTTTTCCGAAACCAAGAACTCTTAAACTCCAACCGCAACTGCCGAAACTTTCGAAACCGCCGATGCCTTTATAAGAAGGGTCAAAAACCGATTCCGATAAGGTGAACCATGGTCATAACTGGATCTAAGATTTGCAGGAATGACCAAGGAAGTAGACTTCGAGAAATGGATGGAAGCAGTCAATGCATCCAAGAAATTACCTTTTATTATATCTTGGTTGAAACATATTGCGAAAGTATTATTGCAGCATCTTCTGCGAGAAAAATACATAGAACGAGTCTTGTTGCATAACCCGTTTATGTCACCAATGCTACAAGTACAAGAAGCCTACTAGTTACTCTCAAGTCTCAGTTAAGTCTCAAACTCACTACTTAGGTGACAAAAGTCACTTACCTTCTTTATTAGCACATGCATACAAAAGGCTTACCAAAGATCAGAATCCTCCCTACAGTAAGTTGTATATTTTAATTGACCCTGGTTTGTGGGTGATAAATGATTAATTTACTTTATATATGCTACAAAAGCAAATAAATAACATTAAATTTTCGTGGATCTTAATTTTAAGGAATATGTACATGTGGGCATTAGGAGTTCTTGATTAAGGAACCAGTGTTGCAATTTCTTGCATATACTGTACGTTATTACAAAATTTCCTCTTATGAACCATTGTTACAATACTATTACATTTAGTAGAATATTTGATAATCTTTGTTGATACTATTAGATCATTATTTGTCCATGCAGCTTATCACATGTTATTAGTGTTTCTGTTAGTGGACACTGATTCATCTTCTAACTGTACAATTTTGGGATATGTTAGGTCACTATTGGGCTCTTGCTTCCTCTTCAAAGAAATCTTGAAGTAGATAGTTCAATTTCAGCGATACCAATTTTTGAAGGATTCAACGTTGTTGGACGTGATAATCTTACTGTACCCGACAAGAGAATCAGCCGCAAGCATATGAGTCTGTGTGCATCAGTTGATGGATCTGCTCAAGTCATTGTGGTATGTAACCTACTCATGTGAAGCCGTTTATGCTGATTGCTGAGTTAATAGTATTGCAAAACTATTATAGACAAACTCGATAGCATATAAATAAAATTGCTTAGAAGATAGTGATTCATCTTCTATAACGACTTATCGTCTATCTTTAGAACGCTTCTGATAGTAATTCTACTCTACCAGGGCTGAATACTAGATTAGAACTTTGTTCTATATAAAATATCTAGGTAATCAATTGGTATTGCAGGAAGGTTCCAATCCCATTATATTGATGTCAGGGGGCCAAAGAAATAAATTCTGCTCTCAAGGCAAATTCTTGATCACGTGTGATGACATTCTTGAGTTGATTCCTGGGGATCATTTATTTAAGTATGTAACAGTTGGCAGTGAACATGCAACTTCATCAAAATCACATTTAAGGTCCTCCCCTAGAGGAAAAAGACAAGCTGAAGACAGTTATGAGGCTGTCAAGAAAAATCGTCAGATCCTTGAAGATGAAGCATTTGCCAGACAACTGCAGGTGTGTAGTAATACTGCAGGACATGTATTTTTATTTTGATTCTAAAACTTGTTTACATAATAGAGCGATTCCACACATTGGCTAAGCCTGGTTTACTTTGAGTTTGTGAATTTAAATGAATTTAACTTGATATTTAGGTGATCTCGCTCGTGCTTTTTCTTGAAGTTGATCAATCCTTCATGGCCTGTAAGAACTTTAAAGTGGGATGACCTTAGGATTGGAGTGTTTTTCTATTGTTTATCCGACATGTGGTGATATGGCTTATGAGATGACTCTATGCTTATGTACAAAAGGTTTTGGAACATATACATTGTTTGCAAAGTTCAAGCTGCTTCTTTGAACAGAGATGAGTTGGCCTCTGAGATGATTATATGATATAACAAAGTTTTTGAGTGAATGTTAATGTGTATATGCATTATATATCCACTTGTCATGCACACACTTAGCTAATGTTGCAAAATTGCAATCATAGATTTTCACCAAATCTGGGTAATATGTACCTGAACCAAGAATTGGGATAAAGGGTTCGTTGTTTCTGCTGTTAATTTTCACCAACTTACAAGTTTCTTCGTGTAATCTGTACTTACTGCTCTCCAATCTAATCATTTTAATTTGTCAACTCTGGTGGAACCTTTCAGTTTCTTACCTTCATGTATCTTTTTTGCAGAGTTTGCCAGATAATGACAGCTCATTAGATGTTAACTCGTTAGTGGTTGCCAAAGCTTGTCGTTCTCAGTCCAAATCTCTTGCTGACGTAGTTTCCTATGAGGATGCAGAGGCCATTCGTCAATTTTCTGTTCTTAAGGATAATATTTCATTGACATTTCGACTTCTGCAAGTTCAAGGCCTTCCCCCGTGGGCCAATTCTTCATCAATTGCTATTACAGATGTGATACAGGTAAAATCTACAGTTAAAGAGATCTTTGCTAGTTATTACTTATTAGAAATAGCAACTTCTTTAATAAAAGTATGACACTGTAATGCCATATGCTATATAGGAAGTGTTTGTGGAAAGGAGGCATCTGTTACACCAAGAACTGCTGGTAGATTTTCTGTTAGCGAGTTCTTGATGTTGAGGTGGCTAGATAGTTTCTTTTTTCTTATATTCGAAGCTAGCATTTATATCTTAAAGGGCTCAAGGATGGACCCCATGAATACTAAAATTACATGCTACGAAGATAAAACTTCCAACTTTAATCGTATATACCATGCTCTCTTACCACTTTGTTCATTGTCAGATGTTAGCACCTGATAGGATCCCAAATGTGGTTCACCTAAAACTGAAAAATATCTAGCAGAATTTGACATCATAGAATGATTCCAAGAAGAAATTGGAGAAGAACAGTAGTATATTTGAATTTCAGTAAAGAGCGGGAAAGGTTACAATAGAAAGAAAAATTGACATAAGAGATCTAGGAGAATTCTAGGATTTGATTACAGAGATAATTGGGGATCTAGAGGAAGAAGAAAGCATTACCAAGCTAAAATGGAAAAGCAAATCTCAACATTACAATTCTTTTCATGCCTTCTCTGTATTCTTGTTCTCTATTTATAAGACTGGGCAATTAACATTCCTTTCTAATGACAATAATACCCTTTCCTAACTAACTAACATAATGGCGTGGAGCTCAAGCCATATACTGCTCTCCACTGCTTCAACTATGAGTAGTCTGGACTAGAGAGTAAATGTGAACTGGAGCCATCAGATCAGTATCAGTATCAGTGCACCTGTAAACCCCCAATATTTTCCTAAATTATTTTAGTGCTTTAAAAACTATTTTTCTATATTAAATAGAAATCATTTGGTATATATACGTAATTATAGATGTATATAATATATGCATGTTTGTGAGCTTGATATTTTATACTACAAAATATAGCCTACCTTGGTTGCAAAAATATTTTTTATTTCATTACGAATTATAGAAATTTTTCTTGTGAATATATATATATATATATATATATATATATATATATATATATATATAGTTACTGTTTTAATAAAAAAAATATATATATAACAGTGGAGGGCCGAACCCCCCACATCGGCAGCAGCAATAGCTGCGGTGGGGCCCGACCCCCACATAACCGAACCCATGCAGCAGCTAATAGCTGCAACTCTTAGAAAACCCGACCCCCCACACAACCGAGCACCAACAGCAGCTTGTAGCTGCAATGACTTTAGCACCCGACCCCACACCTCATAAACCCGAGCCCCCCTGTATACTAATACTAATGGGAATCGAAGAGTAGCGGCGCGTATATATACAACCGCATATCAAACCAAACCCTAACCCCGATTACTCATCTTCCACCTAGAGCCTCGTACTCGAGCGCCCATCCTCGACAGCCTGACCGTGCTGCGCCACCGCCAGGATCGCCGGAGCGCCGCCCCAAACCGACAACAACCGACCCCGCTCAGGAACTAGACAGCGAGGTACCCTTCTTCCAATCCTCTTTTCTTCACGCACACTCGATGATTTCTCGAACTATCAATTTCTGTGCGTAGCCCATATGAACCCCTCCAATCCCTTTCTGATAGAATCCTGGGAACCCCAGGGGATTGCTCGAAAAATCGAGGCAAAGTTGCCCCCGAAAACTGTTGAAAACAGAGTTTTAATCCAGTCCCAAACCACAACTTAGAAGCCCGATTCCGATCTGTAGGTCGAGAGTTTTCAGGAACTAATTAAAAACAGTCGTTAACAATATAACCAAGAGTAGAACGCAACTTTTGGATCGAAGTTTCGTTTAATATGTAGGAAGAAAACTGTATGAGAAGTTGTCGGAAAAACTGGTTTCTTAATCACAAAAATTCTGGAATTTTGTCCGATACGACGTACGCCCCGACAAACCGGGCGACGTGGTCGCGCGCTATACGCATCGAAAGACGCGTATGGACGTTGCGGACGTGTGGGAACTGACGGAACTCAGTTTCGTCGCGTGTGTGCGACGAAATCAACGCGTATCCGTCGAGATACCCCCGTATCGACGTTTTGCAAACTTGTCCATAACTTCGTGTACAGTCGTCGGATCGAGACGAAACTTGCGCCAACAGGTCCGGATCGAAATTCTGGTCCTGCATGCCAAGTTTGGTTCGATTCTGAGAAGGTCGAATCGGAACCCAATTTTGGCGGGCCCGCGACCCACTCAAACGGACGATTTTGTACACGGCTCCTCGGAATCCAAAACTGGACATACCGTTGAGTTCCTCTCCCCAAATTGAAACCGTAGACATGTAGTTTGACGACTTTAGAGATCGTAGACTTTGGCACGCGTTTCGGTGCAAAGCGGGTCCAACGGCGGACATCGTTTTGACCCGAAATTATGATTTTGCCCCTGTTCCAGAATTTGACTTTTGGACAGGCATTTCTTAGGTATATCTTCTTCACCGAGATCATTTTTGATGTTTGTTTCAGCGTTTGAAGTCATCTGTGATTTGTGAGTTTTGGTGCTGACACTTGCTACTCTTGGACTTGCCACTTTGCACCATCAGACAAGATACCTTGCCACCTTACTCTGTGATTATTATATTCTTATTTTCAGTTGTTATTTTCAGCATTTTATTTCGTGATATTTAAACTGTGCGTCCAAGTCACACTTGGGTGCAAGCGACTCTATCGGTCGTTTTTCTTGCTTTATTTATTCTCTTGCATTGACTTAGCTTATTGACCACCCATTGATGTTGAGGTATTGGTATATCTCATATGGCCTTGACACTTGTTGTATCACGTGATGTGAGTCACATGTAGGACACGTTTCCGCGTAGTTGGCTGGCCACCGATACGTATGGAGCGTGCGACGGATAGGAGTAACTGCCAATAGTATTGCATGTTAGAAGACTTGGCGGTTACTAGAGGTTCATATCGGTCATGGAGATGATGATACTAGGCATTGGGTGGGGAGAACAATACCTGACGTATGGGCTTCTTTACACTTTCATGATTACCTGTGCGCTCCTCCGGAGACGCAGGCGCCCTCTGACCCCAGAGAGTTATGGACGTAGCCCTTGCACATGGTGTCCTCTGACGCTTCCCAAGCGTTATGGACGTAGGCCCCTGGTACCCTCTATGGGAACTATGCCGATCCCATTTACAGCCAGGGCTCATGCGTCGAAGGATTGTATCTCAACTGCATATTCACAGTAGGATGGTCAGGAACTCGGTTGCATGCATACCTTTTCTCTTATTATATTATCACAGTTTATATGGCATGGTGTTTTCTTGTATCTTGCTATGTCCCCTGAGGACCTGGTTATCTCTCCAGGATTAGACGATTTTCCACAGGAGTATGGAGCGGCATTGGAGCTATCCTACATTGATGACGAGGCAGTCACTACTGATTTCTAGTTTATTCTATATTCGAGACAGTTGTAGACATTATTTTACATCTCTTTTCTTTCTATTTTGCGGAGGTCGGACTCCGATCTTGTGAGACTATTTTTCATAGCTGTTTGGAGTGAGTATGTTCACCCGGCTATCTTTTGATACTCTTATTTATTTATTTGGACTTCATTATCTTCTGTGTTGAGCTGTGATGAGATTAGATATGTTATTCTGGCCTGTGATTATTTATTTACAGCTTATGTGCATATATGAGGATTCCATATATTGGAGTGTTCTTCGTATATGTGCAGCTGGCATGTTCACGTACTTGGTCCTACGTATTTTGGGACTGGGGCGTTACATGTTTTTGTGGTGGCCCATGCAGGTCGGATTTAATATTGTTGGGTTACATGACTGTGCCCAACAAGCCTGCATATAGGAATAGGAATATCTCATTCAGAACTACTACTATCCCTTGGCTTCCAATCTTTTCGAAACTTCCTTGATTATTCGATTTACTTCATATCTAATCTTTCCTAATATTAACTTATCTTCCTCGTGCCAACAGTATGAATCTACGTAGCGGACGCACTTCTGCCTTGGCTCTCACATCTGGTGAGGAGACTACTCCGGAAGGACAGATTCCTTCCATGACTCCAGCGACACCCTACCAGCCAGAACTGTCGCAGCCTACTACGACACCGACGACGGAGTACCCAAATATTGCAGCACCCCCAGGCGGCCAGGATGGACAGACTACCACCATGCCACCGGGAGGGAATGTACCACTGCCGCCACCCCCACCATTCCCTCAGCAGTTTCCTCCACAGTCGGGACCTCAGATGCCTCCACCACCGACTGATGGGAGCCCTACTACTCAGTTTATGTATACCATGATGCAGGCTCAGTGGCAACAGACTGAGCTGATGAGACAGACGATGATGGCAGCTATGGCTAGACCCCCACCACCACCTCCAACACCAGTACCAGCACCGGCTCTGCATCCCTATGAAGGCTCTATCAAGAATTTCACAGATATGAACCCCAAGGCCTTTAGAGGAACGGAGAAGCCATTAGAGGTGTCACAGTGGCTTATTAGTACCGAGAAGCTACTGAAGGCATCCCAGTTGCCAGCTCGAGATTGGATGACAGCAGTGGACCTACTATTAGAAGACAATGCTCACCACTGGTGGAAGGCGGAAGAGAGACGATTAGGCACATGGATCACCTGGAAGCAGTTTTATGATGCATTCTATGAGAGATTCTTCCCTATTCATGTTCGAGATGGTCTCTACGGCCAGTTCCTTCATCTGAAACAAGGGAATATGACAGTTGATGAGTATGACTCGGAGTTCAATCGTCTGAGTCGATTTGGTGCGGGATTGATTCCGACAGAGTTAGAGAAGGCAAGGAGATTTCACCAGGGGCTTGCACCAGAGCTCAAGTCTTATACGACTACTCAGTCTCGAGTCTCCCATTCAACTGTCTTGGAAGAAGCTCGTGCTCAGGAGATCCTTCGCAAGGAACAGCAGCAGACATCGAGGCGCCATACCCCAGCAGTTACACCAGCCCGAGCCACTCAGAGTGGACCTATCAGGAGGACCACATGACAGTTCCAGCAGAGGCCCTCACCTTATCAGAAGTCCGTTTGCCATTACTGCGGAAAACAAGGACATATCCAGAACGACTGCAGGACTCGTCTTGGATTATGCTTGAGATGTGGATCCAATCAGCACATGCTCAAGGATTGTCCGGAGCAACATGCAATAGTACAAACTCGGCAAAATCCGAGGCCCACTGCCCCAGCTCTCCCAGCACCACGGCCTATAGCAGGAGCACCTCGTCCACCATTGCCTCCCCAAGGCACACAGTACAACAAGGCCAGAGCTCAGGGCCCGGGACAAAATTTTGGACAGGCATTCTCACTTGCTGTTGAGGATATAGAGACAGAGGCGGAGGTTATAGCAGGTATGGTTTTAGTTGCATCTTTTCCTGCTATTACATTATTTGATACTGGAGCCACTCATTCATTCATAGCCACTAGTTTTGCCACTAGACACAGCATTCCCATCACACCCTTAGCTAAAAATGTTAAAATCCTTACTGGAGGAGGAGTTGTATCTGTTAGTGGTGTTTGTAGATGTTGTCCTATAGTGATAAATGGTAGAGAGATGGTGGCACGACTTCTTGTATTCCCTATGCCGACATTTGACGTGGTTCTTGGAATGGACTGGTTGAGCCAGCATTTCGCTCTCATCGACTGCCATAGGAGCAGTATTATCTTTAGACCACCGAATGCGGCAGAGTTTGAGTTCACCAAAGAAGACAGAGAGAGTTGTGATGCACCCACATCGGGAACTCACATGATGATGCATGACACCCCTCAGCACCCTATTATCACCGAGTTCGAGGATGTATTCCCCGAGGAGTTGCCAGGACTACCACCTGACCGAGATATTGAGTTTTCTATTGAGCTTATTCCCGGAGCCGAGCCTATTTCATCTCGAGTATATCGTCTGGCACCCAAGGAGTTGGTAGAGATGAAGACGCAGATTGATGACTTATTAGAGAAGGGATTTATTCGTGCCAGTGCGTCACCATGGGGAGCACCCGTTCTTTTTGTACCTAAGAAAGACGGGACAGTGCACATGTGCATTGACTACAGAGCGTTGAATGCAGTGACGGTGAAGAACAAGTATCCCTTGCCGCGTATAGACGATTTATTCGATCAACTGAGTGGAGCAAAAGTATTCTCCAAGATTGACTTACGATCGGGCTATCACCAATTGAAGGTTCGGAAGGAAGACATTGCCAAGACGGCTTTTCGATCGAGGTATGGACACTACGAGTTCTTGGTCATGCCTTTCGATTTGACCAATGCTCCCGCAGTTTTCATGAATTTGATGAACAAGATCTTTCACCAATACTTGGACAAATTTGTTGTAGTCTTTATAGACGATATCTTGATTTACTCCAAGAGTCAAGAGGAGCATGAGCAGCATCTACGGATAATTTTGGGAACATTGAGGAACGAGAGACTCTTTGCGAAGCTTAGCAAGTGTGATTTCTTTCTCAAGGAGGTATCATTCCTTGGTCATATTGTTACGGGTGATGGTATATCAGTGGACCCAGAGAAGATCACAGCAGTCAAATCATGGCCCGCTCCTACAACAGCTTCTGAAGTGAGAAGTTTCCTCGGACTTGCGGGTTACTACCGACGGTTCGTAGAAGATTTCTCTCGAATAGCGGGGCCTATGACTCGATTGACTTGCAAGGATCAGGAGTTTGTATGGACAGACGAGTGTCAAGCCGCTTTTGACGAGTTGAAGAAGCGGTTGACCACAGCACCGATCTTGACACTACCATCGGGCCCAGGAGGATTTGTGATCTACAGCGACGCATCCGGGAAGGGATTAGGATGTGTATTGATGCAGCACGGTCGTGTAGTAGCTTATGCATCGCGACAGTTGAGAGTGCACGAAAAGAATTATCCGACCCACGATCTAGAACTAGCAGCGGTTATCTTTGCTTTGAAGCTATGGAGACACTACTTGTACGGCGAGAAGGTTGATATCTACACTGATCATAAGAGCCTCAAGTACGTGTTCACACAAAAGGAGTTGAATATGCGACAACGACGTTGGTTGGAGTTGATGAAGGATTATGAGATTGAGCTACATTATCATCCAGGCAAGGCTAATGTCGTGGCAGACGCATTAAGCCGTAAGCCCATGGCACACTTTTTGACTACACAGAAGGAATTGATTAGAGACTTGGAGCAGCTTGGCATTGAGGTAGTATTGCCTGGAGCAGACGGCGTATTAGCCAACCTTCAAGTGCAATCATCATTGGTAGAGCGCATCAAGGCAGCATTGCCTAATGATGCTAGATTTCGACGGCTGAAAGAGAGGACTGAAGCAGGAGAGCAGACAGGATTAAGGATCCACACCGATGGGACATTGCGATGTGGTGATCGCATTTATGTTCCCAATGGAGAGTTGCGGCAGGAGCTGATGGCAGAGGCTCACAGTTCGACTTACTCCATTCATCCCGGAGGGACCAAGATGTATCGTGACTTACGACAGTATTATTGGTGGCATGGAATGAAGCGAGAGATAGCTCGTTTCGTTGCCAAGTGCTTGGTATGTCAACAAGTGAAGGCGGAGCACCAGAGGACGGCCGGATTATTGCAGCCGCTACCCATTCCCGAGTGGAAGTGGGAGCACATTACTATGGATTTCGTCACGGGATTTCCTCGGAGTCCTAGGGGACGTGACGCAGTATGGGTGATTGTTGATAGACTTACCAAGTCAGCCCACTTCTTACCTTTTAGAGTGGGCCAGTCGATAGAGGTATTGGCAGAGATGTATATGGAACAGATTGTGAGATTGCATGGTGTGCCTGTTAGTATTGTATCGGACCGTGACTCGAGATTTACCTCACACTTTTGGAGGAGCATGCAAGAGAGTTTGGGCACTCGATTGAAGTTTAGCACATCATACCATCCGCAGACAGACGGCCAGTCGGAGCGTACCATTCAGACGCTAGAGGATATGCTGAGAGCGTGCATGCTTGACTTTGGCGGTTCGTGGGAGGACCATCTCCATCTTGTTGAGTTTTCCTACAACAATAGCTATCAAGCGAGCATTCAAATGGCTCCGTTTGAAGCATTATTGGTAGGAAGTGTCGGTCTCCTGTTTGTTGGAGCGACATAGGAGAGCGACAGCTATTGGGTCCCGAGTTGGTCTTGAGCACAGTGGAGACAGTGAAGAAGATTCAGGACCACCTGCGAGCAGCGCAGGATCGTCAGAAGCAGTGGGCAGATAATCGTCGTCGACCCTTGGAGTTCAAAGAGGGTGACCATGTGTTCTTGAAGATATCCCCCACTAGGGGAACGATTCGATTCGGAGGACGTGGCAAGTTGAGTCCAAGGTACATCGGTCCTTTCGATGTCTTGGAACGTGTTTGAGAAGTTGCCTACAGACTGGCATTGCCACCGTCACTAGAGGGAGTACATGACGTATTCCATGTATCTCAGCTGAGGAGGTACGTGGCGGATAGCAATCATGTGCTTGATCACTCCGAGATCACAGTTGGACCGAGTTTGTCATACGAAGAGCAACCAGTAGGTATCCTCGATCGCCGAGTGAAGGTGTTGCGGAACCAATCTATTCCATTGGTTCGCGTGGCATGGAAGCATCACTCGTCAGGGGAGTCTACTTGGGAACGCGAGGACGACATCCGAAATCGCTACCCACAGTTGTTCGAAAACGAAGGTATGTCTTGCATTTTAAGTGCTATTATAATTCCTTGCATTGCATTTGATCCCCCGACCTTAGTTTAATTTCGAGGACGAAATTTTCTTTAAGTTGGGTAGGATGTAAACCCCCAATATTTTCCTAAATTATTTTAGTGCTTTAAAAACTATTTTTCTATATTAAATAGAAATCATTTGGTATATATACGTAATTATAGATGTATATAATATATGCATGTTTGTGAGCTTGATATTTTATACTACAAAATATAGCCTACCTTGGTTGCAAAAATATTTTTTATTTCATTACGAATTATAGAAATTTTTCTTGTGAATATATACATATATATATATGTATATATGTATATATATAGTTATATATATATATATATATATATATATATATAACAGTGGAGGGCCGAATCCCCCACATCGGCAGCAGCAATAGCTGCGGTGGGGCCCGACCCCCACATAACCGAACCCATGCAGCAGCTAATAGCTGCAACTCTTAGAAAACCCGACCCCCCACACAACCGAGCACCAACAGCAGCTTGTAGCTGCAATGACTTTAGCACCCGACCCCACACCTCATAAACCCGAGCCCCCCTGTATACTAATACTAATGGGAATCGAAGAGTAGCGGCGCGTATATATACAACCGCATATCAAACCAAACCCTAACCCCGATTACTCATCTTCCACCTAGAGCCTCGTACTCGAGCGCCCATCCTCGACAGCCTGACCGTGCTGCGCCACCGCCAGGATCGCCGGAGCGCCGCCCCAAACCGACAACAACCGACCCCGCTCAGGAACTAGACAGCGAGGTACCCTTCTTCCAATCCTCTTTTCTTCACGCACACTCGATGATTTCTCGAACTATCAATTTCTGTGCGTAGCCCATATGAACCCCTCCAATCCCCTTCTGATAGAATCCTGGGAACCCCAGGGGATTGCTCGAAAAATCGAGGCAAAGTTGCCCCCGAAAACTGTTGAAAACAGAGTTTTAATCCAGTCCCAAACCACAACTTAGAAGCCCGATTCCGATCTGTAGGTCGAGAGTTTTCAGGAACTAATTAAAAACAGTCGTTAACAATATAACCAAGAGTAGAACGCAACTTTTGGATCGAAGTTTCGTTTAATATGTAGGAAGAAAACTGTATGAGAAGTTGTCGGAAAAACTGGTTTCTTAATCACAAAAATTCTGGAATTTTGTCCGATACGACGTACGCCCCGACAAACCGGGCGACGTGGTCGCGCGCTATACGCATCGAAAGACGCGTATGGACGTTGCGGACGTGTGGGAACTGACGGAACTCAGTTTCGTCGCGTGTGCGCGACGAAATCAACGCGTATCCGTCGAGATACCCCCGTATCGACGTTTTGCAAACTTGCCTATAACTTCGTGTACAGTCGTCGGATCGAGACGAAACTTGCGCCAACAGGTCCGGATCGAAATTCTGGTCTTGCATGCCAAGTTTGGTTCGATTCTGAGAAGGTCGAATCGGAACCCAATTTTGGCGGGCCCGCGACCCACTCAAACGGACGATTTTGTACACGACTCCTCGGAATCCAAAACTGGACATACCGTTGAGTTCCTCTCCCCAAACTGAAACCGTAGACATGTAGTTTGACGACTTTAGAGACCGTAGACTTTGGCACGCGTTTCGGTGCAAAGCGGGTCCAACGGCGGACATCGTTTTGACCCGAAATTACGATTTTGCTTCTGTTCCAGAATTTGACTTTTGGACAGACGTTTCCTAGGTATATCTTCTTCACCGAGATCATTTTTGATGTTTGTTTCAGCGTTTGAAGTCATCTGTGATTTGTGAGTTTTGGTGCTGACACTTGCTACTCTTGGACTTGCCACTTTGCACCATCAGGCAAGATACCTTGCCACCTTACTCTGTGATTATTATATTGGGAAGATTTATGAAATGCCCAAAAACTAAAAAAGTTTTATGTAAAACCCACCGCTAAAAAAACTTTCATCGCGTGCCCAGAATTAGAGAAACTTATCCAAAGCGGGTTCCAAATAACCCTTTTGCCCTTCCTTTTAATTTATTGGAAACACCCACAAAACTGCTCTTAAAAAAACGTTTCAATACTCCATCTTCTTCCATACGCTGCTCACTTTCGAATCTAGGTTTTCTCCTCAAAAATCTTCAAAAACTCGTCGAAAAATTTCGGAAAGACCGGGACGAACGACAAAAGTGCTAAAACGGAGGTCCAAACATCATTTTTTTGCGAAACTAAAATTTCGGAAGGCCGTCTAACGGTGAAGCTGTTACTTTCAGTCTCCTCGACGATACGCTCATTTTGCGACAAACGGAACCTCGTTTCGACCTCCCAGTCAAAAGTTATGGCCCTCCAAAGTTTCAGCTAACCATAAAATGCAGGAGAATGGCATTCTCCGTCTTAATTTACACGGAGAATGACCATTCTCCGTCTTAATTAGGACGGAGAATGACATTCTCCGTCTTAATTTACACGGAGAATGGTCATTCCAGTATTAAAACGCAGGAGAATGACCATTCTCCGTGTTAGAAACACGGAGAATGCCATTCTCCGTGTTAAATGAAACGGAGAATGCCATTCTCCGTGTTAAATGAAACGGAGAATGTCATTCTCCGTGTTAAATAAAACGGAGAATGGCATTCTCCGTCCTAATTAAGACGGAGAATGGCCATTCTCCGTGCTAAATTAAACGGAGAATGACCATTCTCCGTCTTAATTAGGACGGAGAATGCCATTCTCCGTGTAATTTATCACGGAGAATGGTCATTCTAGTGTTAAAACGCAGGAGAATGACCATTCTCCGTGTTAATGCCATTCTCCGTGTTAATTATGACGGAGAATGCCATTCTCCGTGTTAATTAGGACGGAGAATGCCATTCTCCGTCTTAAATAAAACGGAGAATGCCATTCTCCGTCCTAATTAAGACGGAGAATGCCATTCTCGGTCCTAATTAAGACGGAAACGGAGAATGTCATTCTCCGTGTTAATTAGGACGGAGAATGGCATTCTCCGTCTTAAATAAGACGGAGAATGGCATTCTCCGTCCTAATTAAGACGGAGAATGGTCATTTCCAGTGTTAAAACGTGTAATTTAGTTTTTTCAGAAATAAAGAGTTTCGTTCTTCTTTCAAAGCGATGATAATTCTTATGGAAAAGAAGAAGAAAGATCTTCTCTCCACAATTGAAGATCTGAGTTCAAATGTCTCCACGATGAAGATGATGATGATGGTGATGATGATGACGAGCGATGATCTGAGTTCGACTGAAGAAAAACACACCGAACTACGAACGATCTTTGCGATCTCTGCTGAATATGAGAGCAATGGAATTCAGATTTCCCGTGAAGAAGAAGAAGACGAAAATTGCAATCTAGATCTGAGTTTTTTGAATTCAAATACATATAGATGACCAATTCGCGCGGAGGGGTAGTTTCGGTATTATAAAAATAGCAGTTTCTAGCGGGTGGCATCTAAAAGGGAATCTTGGAATATTTAACGTGAAAATACTTAATTCTGGGTATTTCATAAAACTTATCCAGCGGGTGGGCATTTCATAAAAGCCCACCCCGAAATTGGGTTTCTCAGCAATTTCCAGTATTATATTCTTATTTTCAGTTGTTATTTTCAGCATTTTATTTCGTGATATTTAAACTGTGCGTCCAAGTCACACTTGGGTGCAAGCGACTCTATCGGTCGTTTTTCTTGTTTTATTTATTCTCTTGCATTGACTTAGCTTATTGACCACCTATTGATGTTGAGGTATTGGTATATCTCATATGGCCTTGACACTTGTTGTATCACGTGATGTGAGTCACATGTAGGACACGTTTCCGCGTAGTTGGCTGGCCACCGATACGTATGGAGCGTGCGACGGATAGGAGTAACTGCCAATAGTATTGCATGTTAGAAGACTTGGCGGTTACTAGAGGTTCATACCGGTCATGGAGATGATGATACTAGGCATTGGGTGGGGAGAACAATACCTGACGTATGGGCTTCTTTACACTTCCATGATTACCTGTGCGCTCCTCCGGAGACGCAGGCTCCAGGCGCCCTCTGACGTTTCCCAGAGCGTTATGGACGTAGCCCTTGCACATGGTGCCCTCTGACGCTTCCCAAGCGTTATGGACGTAGGCCCCTGGTACCCTCTATGGGAACTATGCCGATCCCATTTACAGCCAGGGCTCATGCGTCGAAGGATTGTATCTCAACTGCATATTCACAGTAGGATGGTCAGGAACCCGGTTGCATGCATACCTTTTCTCTTATTATATTATCACAGTTTATATGGCATGGTGTTTTCTTGTATCTTGCTATGTCCCCTGAGGACCTGGTTATCTCTCCAGGATTAGACGATTTTTCACAGGAGTACGGAGCGGCGTTGGAGCTATCCTACATTGATGACGAGGCAGTCACTACTGATTTCTAGTTTATTCTATATTCGAGACAGTTGTAGACATTATTTTACATCTCTTTTCTTTCTATTTTGCGGAGGTCAGACTCCGATCTTGTGAGACTATTTTTCATAGCTGTTTGGAGTGAGTATGTTCATCCGGCTATCTTTTGATACTCTTATTTATTTATTTGGACTTCATTATCTTCTGTGTTGAGCTGTGATGAGATTAGATATGTTATTCTGGCCTGTGATTATTTATTTACAGCTTATGTGCATATATGAGGATTCCATATATTGGAGTGTTCTTCGTATATGTGCAGTTGGCATGTTCACGTACTTGGTCCTACGTATTTTGGGACTGGGGCGTTACAGCACCAGTAATAGCAGTCCAATAGGTAAACTTAGGACACAAGTAGCAGTCCACCTCTAGCAGCAATCCAGTGCATAAGCTCATAGGTAAGCTCAGTATCAGATCAGTTCTTCTGTCCAGTATCAGTGTATAAGCAAGTGATAGAAAACAGGTTCGTATCAATACCCTTTCCTTATATTGACCTTGTCCCAAGGTCAATGAAGAAATAATTTTGATCCCTGGATCCCACACACGCCTTAAAGCCTCACAACCAAGCTCCTCTTGATCTATACATAACTGCCAAGCTGCAGAAAAACACCCAGCATCCTTCTCACCAGAGAGCAATGATTCCAGCTTTGAGTAGGCCTTAGTAAATGTCTGCAGTTTGCTGATGTCAAGATCCAGCACAAGGGTTGGCTCATCAAACTGAATCCATGAAGCACCAGCTGCTTTCAATTCAACAATATCTTCCTGAAGTGTGAGAAGAGAGAAGGATTTGTCTACTCCCTTCTCATGTTTCGAGAGCAACAAGTAAGATACATGTCCAATAAGTACGAAAATTGTTTCAATTTCAAGCCCCTCGGCCTGCTTGTATTCAGACACAGCTTTGTGGGAAGAGTATGAGAACTTTGTATGTGGACCCATTTCAAGGACAATGAAGAACTTGGTATCTGGACCCATTTCATGGATAATAAAGTGGTGGTCGGTGTCAAACCACTTGGTCATCTCCATAGTAGGGAGAGTGGCATTTCCTCTTGCCATGGAGAAGTAGGTATTGAAGCCAATCTCTCCACCATTCCAGCCATACCTCTTTGGAATAGCTCCAAGCATAGCTGTTGTGTCCTCTTCAGGCATTAATGAATAAGGATATGCACTCTTAACCTTTCTAAGTATTCCATCATTTAACTCATCTATGTCATCGTATGAAACTACATAATTAATTGTTACCTTGGATTTCAGTTGAGAAGACTGGAGCAGTAGTGATATCAAATTGTTGCTTCCATTTGCTTCCTCTAGATTATTCTGCTCTGAGCATAATGTAGAGGCTTGAATCTCCAATGAGTTTTCACTAACTTCCTCTGAGTTCCTTTCTTCAGAATCCACATCTGAATGTTCCTCGTCCAAATTCAAACCAGATACCCAACATAGAGTAGAACGCTCAACATCTTTCTTACGTTGGCTTGGACCCTTCCCAACATCAAGCACAGATGTCTCTTCCTTCTGGAGTAATGCTGGTTGATGGTCGGATTCCATTTGTGTCATTATTCTCCTCACAGGCATTCCATCAAACACGTCTCCCTCACCGCAAGGAGATAAAAGAACAGATTGGTTCTGGAGCTGCTGTTGTTGCAGGTTCGACGACAGGGCCGTGTATTGATGGTAGTTCCACATCGGCTGCAACGACAACGGTTCAACGTACGACAATGGATAGCAGTCGTATGAGGGTGGCGGAGGAGGGTACGGCAATGGTTGCGGATTCCACATCGACGTCGACGGTGAGTTCACATATGGTTGCGGCGGATACTGCTGCTGCAGATGCACCGAAAATTGCGACATCAGAATCTGTGGATAGCCGTAGTAATCCGGCGCGGGTGGTGATGGTGGAGGCGGTGGCTCCGTGGCCGGAGTATAGGGTCGAAGATGAGATCCGTAACCATAATGAGGAGATCCGTAACCGTAATGAGATCCCCAACCATATTGAGGTTCCTTCGCCGGACGTTGTTGCTCCTCCGGCGAGCCCTGCCGGACACCATGGCTGCTCGAGCTCGAGATCGGACTTCCGTACGCTCCGAAGTGTGGATCGTACGGCTCTGATACCAAATGATAGGATCCCAAATGTGGTTCACCTAAAACTGAAAAATATCTAGTAGAATTTGACATCATAGAATGATTCCAAGAAGAAATTGGAGAAGAACAGTAGTATATTTGAATTTCAGTAAAGAGCGGGAAAGGTTACAATAGAAAGAAAAATTGACCTAAGAGATCTAGGAGAATTCTAGAATTTGATTACAGAGATAATTGGGGATCTAGAGGAAGAAGAAGAAAGCATTACCAAGCTAAAATGGAAAAGCAAATCTCAACATTACAATTCTTTTCATGCCTTCTCTGTATTCTTGTTCTCTATTTATAAGACTGGGCAATTAACATTCCTTTCTAATGACAATAATACCCTTTCCTAACTAACTAACATAATGGCGTGGAGCTCAAGCCAGTATACTGCTCTCCACTGCTTCAACTATGAGTAGTCTGGACTAGAGAGTAAATGTGAACTGGAGCCATCAGATCAGTATCAGTATCAGTGCATCAGTAATAGCAGTCCAATAGGTAAGCTTAGGACACAAGTAGCAGTCCACCTCTAGCAGCAATCCAGTGCATAAGCTCATAGGTAAGCTCAGTATCAGATCAGTTCTTCTGTCCAGTATCAGTGTATAAGCAAGTGATAGAAAACAGGTTCGTATCAGCACCACAGCGGAGGAGGTGATACCTGGCACTTGCAGATGACATGTGTTACAATTAGCAATCTGGAAGTTTGAACCCAATCATTGAACTCTACAAAGATGGATACTACTACTACTACTAGAACAACAACAAAATAAACTTCATCCCAATTTTGGGTTAGCTCGACGAGTCCTTTCTTCCCTTCTGCTATTCAAGGGCCAGCTCCTCTCCAAGTGAGAACACCCCAACACGAGGTTTCATTTCATAGTGATTTGCCAAAGTTTTACGCTTGCTACTACCTAACTTTATGTTCGTCCTTTGTTCGGTGCTACGTAACACGTGACCTTTTAGGGCTTGGGACTGGCAGTGAAACATTAAGACATTAAGCACAACACAGCTGGATTTAATTATTAAGTGTTTGCTGTTCAAATTTTGTACATCACGTCAATGCTCGAAACTATGTTTTTCTTTGGAAAAAGCATCAAACTATCAATTATCACACTGAAAGCTGCGGCCACCAAATTACTAGGGACACAATAATACTGGAGATTTTAGGTTTCTGTAGTTGTGCTAAGGTGGTCTGGCGGTGTGTACAGGCCTGGGTACATATTCACCACAGCATGCTTATCCGCGATTACTATCAATTCCAACTTCATGTTCCGTTTTCGCCCTGCCCCGATGATGCGGCTAGTCAATACTATCTATTCTCAGATTTCCACCCTGTCATCTCATCCCTCTTTTGCTTCCTCATGTCGCTCTTGCACCCTATTGGTCACCTCAATGTCGCTTCATCACTTTGATGTATCTCGCCTCAGATTGCTCGGCTGATCGCCTTTCTTTTCATGTAAGCGATGCATTCTGCAAGGGCCCGAGCAGACCGTACCCAAGCATAGAAACCGATAGCATCAGATAAAGGTACTTTTCCATAAACTATACATAATATATAATATAGACCATTTCAGAAATACTTCTATCAAACAGTTGACAATCCATACAATATGTTCGAAAATCAGAATAGGATATTGAAGGGTGATTGCTTACCAAACTATTACCCAAGGTCACTTAGAGGCTTAGGGTCCAAAGCTATATGATCCCCTTTAGTGGCTTCTGTTTGCACACCTCAGACTAGTACTTATACACTATGACCATTACATATTTATAAGACAAATATCATTATGATAGAACTTCATTTTACTGATGATCCAAATCATTTTTTTCGAAGATACATTTGGATTGGAATGACCAAGCGCTGATGCAAAACTTTTGCGACTAAATGTAAGACAAAGTTGTTTGACGTATCAAGAAAGGTACTTTGTGGTCCTTGGCACTTTTGAGAGAGCTTTTTCCACGTGAAGAATTCATATACATTTTTGTTGTGTTATAGTGATGCGGGAGAAGACCTAGAGGTCTTTGTTGTGTAGTGCTGGATGATACTCACAGTTAAACAATGCGATTTTCTGGAAGTCAACGATTAAAAATAACCTTACCAAAAAATCTTATATATATATATATATATATGTCTTTTTTATCATTTTTTATTTTTATTTTTATTTTTTTTATTTTTTATTATATATATATATTTTCTTTTTTGAAGCAATGGATAATTGTGGCGAACTGGCCTCCACTGGGGCTCGAACTCCGACCACTTGGGGCGCATGCATCTCTCTTAACCATTAGGCTAGAGGTCATTTGCATGTATATAAAGAATTAAGAATTCAATTCATAATATGGATTTTAGTTTTCCAAAGTATCGTAAATTTGAACCCTGCTTTTAGTAGGGACAATTATTGTTCCATGGAGAATAATTCACAATGTTGAACCTTCGTTCCAAGATTCAATCTTGTTCGACGCTTTGGATTTGAACATACCTTGATGGATGTTACGAGGTAGATGAAGCGAAGAGTTGACGAAGCGGTGTAAAACGGGTTGACAAATAGTAAACGACGAAACTGGTATGTGTGTTAGCTCTGACAACGCAAGTACCCGCTCCGATCACGTCTAATCTCAACATAAAAAGGGGGGGGGGGGGGGGGGGGAGGGGTGCACAAGTTGTGGAATGGGTGACCAGGGATGTGTAGATCTGACCTTGGTTTAATCGGCGTCACATGTGGCAATGGATGAATCCGGGGAGGTTCGTGGTCGTCGACTGGTTTCTGGGAGGGTCTAATCAGCTCGACTGAAGTCGACGAGTCTAGTTTTGCTAAAAAAACGAACCCCAGGCACGAATTGCTCAAGAATAACAATAGAGAAGCAAAATATAATAATTATTTATACGTCTTGGGTTAATCGGTGTCACATGTGGTAATGGATGAACCTGGGGAGGTTCGTGGTCGTCGACTAGTTTCTGGGAGGGTCTAATTTGCTCAGCTGAAGTCGACGAGTCTAGGTTTGCTAAAAAAGCCTAGGCATGAATCACTCAAGAAACAATAGAGAAGCAGAAATATACTTAATATTTTGGAATTCGGGGGTTTGCAATTGGGAAACTAGATGGAGATTGTAAGAAATTTATTCTAGAGGTTTATAATATAACGTTTTCACTGATATCATGGACATCCGGTGTTAATATAGACATCTTTATGTCTCTTGACCATTGACTAGTAGACATCTGAAAGGTTCCTATGTTCTGACCCCAAATGAATGCTATGGTATACTTAACATTTTGGAATTCGGGGGTTTGCAATTGAGAAACTAGATGGAGATTGTAAGAAATTTATTCTAGAGGTTTTGACAATTTCACCAACAAATCTGAAATAAATTTCTCTTGTTCTCTTTGAAAATCTTGTTTAAGTTCGTTTATATTGCCACATGTAAAGTGCAAACTTGGCCATCAAGAAATAAATTGTAACCAACTAAGTTTTAACCAATTCTTATCTTAACCAAAATAAACCAAATCCTAATAAAATCAAACAACAAATTGTTTGTCTCCCAACTGGACTTAAACTCGAATCAGACTCAACCTGACTTGTATGGTCCTCCATCACATAGCAGGTTGTAGTCAATGCCACCTTTAGTTATTATAGACATCTTTATGCGTCTCTTGACCATTGACTAGTAGACATCTGAAAGGTCCCTATGTTCTGACCCCAAATGAATGCTATGGTATAATATAACGTTTTCATTGATATCATGGACATCCAGTGTTAGACGATGCAAAGATCTAGGAATATTTTTGTGTGTGGAAAGTTTCTCCTTTTTTCGGCCCTCTCTGTCAATTGCACTAGACGATGCAAAGATAGCTGAAAACCATTGATATTGAAGATTAGTACTTGGTATTCATATGAAGGATGAGAGGGATCTTACTGTTTAATACAGTTTTCACCCCAAATAAATGCTCTGTAATCTCTTTGATTATGAATTCCATGCTCTGAACTGAACTGAATGGCCTGTGAATTCATCTTACTTCCGTTTTCATATACTTACATATGATACTTATTCAACAATCTTTTACTGAGTATAAGTCATCAGATATATCAGCAAATTACAGAATGTCGATCTTTATTTTGGACTAGCAATTTACCAATTTGGTTTGTTTCTTATTTAGTCAATTTGTTGGTAGGGGAACATGCAATTTGTTCTTACTTGATCAATGTGTTAGTAGGGGAACGTGCTTGTTGCCATCCTTTCAAATTATATGGTGGACATGGAGTGGTTGATGTCTGGTAAGTTCAGAGTTGGGACATAATAATGATTCCTTTTCAAATGTTCATGGATAATAAATCTTAGAGCTACATACCATGAGGTACACTTGATCTTAGGTTTCTATAAAATTTCTCAATTAACTCGTATTTGCTTATGCAGTCAATTTGTCAAAGTTATGATGACATACATGTTCTAGTTAAACTCCTTATGATCATCAGATAAACATATATTAACTAAAACATTCTTTGTGACCATAGTGTGTGCTTCTGTTAGACACTCTTTTATGTTAGAACAAAATTGTCAAGTGGTAGGAGCACACAGTTGCTAGAGGTGAAGAATGCTGCTGCAATGGTTGGACAGTAGGTAGATGGCTTTCAAGGTTACATGAACACAAACATGGATTTGGATAAGGACAATTATATGGATTTGAAATCTGTTTTTTTGAAGAAAATTTGGGATACGGGTACGACATGGATATGGTTATATATACATAATACACATGCAAATATATTTATATACATTAGATCCTAAATTATCTATACTTAGACATGTTTTGGATAATAGCTAGGTTCTAAGATATTCTAAAAAGGATTCACTGCAAAGAAATGTTACCATTGTTGGCCCATTGGTCATGGTCAAACCTGATTTTAATAATTGATCAAACTCTGTCTCGATATAAATGCAAGTCAACTCAGATGTTTACCTACGACGTTTTGGACACTGCTCAACAATGGATATCAACAATGTTCAAGACTGAAGCTGTTTGCCATTCAGAATGTACTTCCTGTTATGCAATGTAATTTTTCATTTTATTGAGTCTAGGAATACATTGTACACCGAGTCGTACTGGCAAATAGGCTATCCGAAAACGTTTTTCAAAACCACCCTATTCTTTTACAAATGACCCACGTTTTTGAAAAACATTCTTTTTACAAAAAGCTTCTGAAGGATTGTTCAAAAAGCCAAAATTTATTTTCTCCAAAAATGAACTGGCAGAACCCCAGGAGAACTTGGGCCGAGTTCGGCCAGAGTTCGGCCATTTGGAACGTTAGTGAATGTTGGGTTTTTGAACTTGGTCATCCTTCAGTTACGGTTTGTTACAAAGAGTTCTGTCCGAATTCTGTCAGAGTTCTGTCTTTGGAAAAACTATAAATAGAGAAGTATTTCGATCACCAATTCACTTTCAATCTCTTCTCTTCCTGAGCTTACATTCTTCCAAAGAGTTCTTAAAAGCTTTCATTTTCAAATCCCAAGCCAGTTACAATCCTCTAGTCGATTTGCCAGTGCGGTACGGTCTAGAAGTTTCAGAGTGATTGTAATCAGAGGCTTGATAGAAGATACAACTCTTCACAATTGAAGTTGGTCGAGTTCTTCGTATCAAAGCTCGCGTCTGTAGAAGTTGCAAGGACTTCGTATGAAAACTTGCGGGATTTTCCAATAGTGGATTCAACTGGAAGCTAGAGTTCTTCCGACTGGACTAGTCCTCACAAGAGGGAAACTAGTATAAATCTCGGTGTTTGCGTTTGCCTTCTGATCTCTTTTAATTTCTGTCATTTACTTTTTGTGATTATTATTTTATCTGTGATCTAACTGCTAACAAGTTTTTAATTAGCAATATTCCGCTGCCTACTCTATTCACCCCCCTCTAGAGTATTCTGCTTTACGATTTCGTTCCTACAACCTTCTCATATCTCAATAGTGTTCTGTACAATCATGACCATGCCCTAAATCACTTGCAACCATGTTTTGGGTCCCTTTGGTGTTTATAGACCGGCAAGCCAATCCGACATGAGCTTCGAGAAAGTATTGTGTCGCATCTTGTAGACACAGCTAGACAAGGATGCTGGACTTGAAGGAGCTGTGCAACACAGATCCCTTTAATTGCAATAACTTTGTTTGCACAAAACCCCAACCAGAAGCTTATAGGTCGTCGTCTTATGTAGAAGAAAGCCTAGATTCAGCTTCTTGGGGTCACGACATTATGGTTGGTGCATGTTAGTTTCATGTTGTCTAGGTCTTTAAGAAGTTTACTCATGAAGTATAGTTTGAGGAAATGCATAATTAGTCAAATCGACAAAGTCTTCATGTCTGAGTTTTTTCCCCATGGTATTGTACTTTTCATCACATGATGTAATGAAAAAATTGACCAGATTCATAAGCACGTTGACTAGAACCTCAGGAAGGGAATTGGATTGCTTTTGACACCCAATTAGTGGAGAATGTGTAGATTCGTGTTTATGGAGCTTCGCTATTCTATTGAGTATTGACAGCAATAATTACCAATTAGATAAATGGGACTTCTTCACTTTCTTTCTCAATTGTTTGAGTTTGAAGTAGTACTGTAATTTAGCTAAAAAAGGGTTGTCCAAGCGCCACGAGACTTACCAGAGGGTCAAGATGTACGCATCCTTACCCAATTGTTTTATGGAGATGCTATTTTCTGACGAGAACCGGCACCCTCTAGGATGGAAGCACCAAGCACTGACCTAAGGTTGAAATATTGCCTGAGATTAGTATTTACTACAAGGTGCTCTTCCTTGCTGAAGTCAAACCATGAAGAGAAGTTTTGAGGATGAGGTGTTTTGATCTCTCATGTAAAAATCAGAGTCGATTCAATACTTGAACATAGTTCTTGTGAAATCCTCAGGAATAAGTCAAAGCAAATTCCCACATTCTTTTAGAGTTTGTGCTTAAATCTATGCTTCTATCTAGTCATATTAGTGCTTAGGATTATCGAATTAGACTAGTTATTACATGATATCTTATTTTACTTTTTTTGTTTAGCTGTTTGTCTGTCTGGACTACTACCCCTCACTCTTTAATATATACAAAGTCAAATAGGGTGTGGCAGCTAAGCTTTACCATTTTTTCCTCTTATTTTTTCACTTCCATAAATCTTTTTGTCCAATCTCATATACGCTATCTGTTGCTGCTTGTTTTACTATTTGTAGAAATTGTTAGCCTCTTGTTTAGTCCAAGCATCCAACATTGGATACTGTAAAGTTGGTTTCACTCTCTTAAATATGTACTCACTCCACATGAATGAAATGATCCTTTTGAGTCTGAGTCTTAACAAATCTCAACATGGTATCAGAGAACAACATGGTATCAGAGCATGATGCCTATTGAGCCTAGCTCCCCACAAAGGAAAGTATTCGTCATTGCACTATTCCCAGAACCTCATCTCAAATAACCCTAGCCTCTTTCACCATAATCCTTATTTTAATAAACATTAACCTAGCCTCCATTATCCTACCCTAGTCTCAATCAACCACACCACTCCCATCACCATATTCCTTCTTCCCTAACTGCCGATCAAACCTAACCCCTAGATCTATCCCATCACTTCCAACCCATCACCACCCAACCCATCAGTTACCCTAAACCACCCATGCCACTAGGGCTATCAATTTTAACCTGACTCGCCAACCTGAAGCTTGTTTGGATCAAGACTAAATGGGTTTGGGCATAAACAAGTTGACCTGTAACCCATTTAATAAATCAGTCAGATTCGGGTCAAGGGTACGAAGTCATTTGACCGTTTATTAAATGGGTCAGATTTACATCCATCCTTTAATCCAAATCACACTAACTTTCTGCCAAATTAAATCCAAACGCTAAACATAGCTAATTTTCCAAGACCACCACGTCCTTCCTCATTTTCTTCCTCGTAGGAAGGAAATTTTCGAGATCACATGGCTTAAAAGTCTTCTGAGTCATATTGGTGTTTTGCTTACTTCCACCACCTTTGTTGCAACAACAAAATTGCCATATCCACATTGCTGTGAATTTCGTATTCCATAGCCATACCAAAAATATTGAGGTTGACTATCACAAAATCACTTGATTTTGGGACATGTTCAAGCTTCAAGAAGTTTGTCTTCATGATATCCCTACTATCTGTCAGTTAGCCAATGAAGCTCTTCCTTGATTTTTTTTCTCTACATATTCTCTCAAAGATGAACTTGATTGACATCTATGCTCCAGCTTATTGGAGACTGTAGAAGAGTGCCATATATTCCGTTTTGTCTTATTACTCTATTTTGTCCGACATTAGGGTTTCATTCTCTCTTTTAAATATGTATTAAGTCCACACTAATAAAATTATCCCATTTAGTTGAGTGACTTAAGTCTCAACAAATCTCAACATTATTGTGTTTTGATTTCCCATTTTCAAACATTTGTTAACCTCTCGTCTTTCCATCAAAATTCCTGCATCCTTTGTTATTTTAGGCCTATTATATCATATTTACTATGGCTTTCATGTTTTCCTATATGAATATATTTTAAAGAGTTGTACTAGGTTCATTCCACTGTAATACTTTTTTTTAGCTTAGTTCCATCTGTCTAGGCTGCAATAAATTACATCATGAATATTACTTACAAATTTCTTGAAGACTACATACTTCTATGTGAATCTTAGCCCGTGAACTACTAGACACTAACAAATATTTAGGAGTAATTTGCACTTAAATACCATCAACTTCCAAGTTTTGACAAATTGCTACCATAAACTTTTCTTTTAAACAAATTGCTACCGTAAACTTTCAACTTGTAGTTTACACCATAACACCTTTAGAAAAAAATGAAATGACATTTTTCCACCTTAAACTAACCCCTCTTCATCCTTTCTCATTCTCAATTGATTTATAAGCCTAATTTTTCTACCAAATTAAAAATTGTTTTCCTCTTCCCAAAACTTCAAAAAAATGGCATCTAAATACCTAATTTGTTTGGAGTGAAGTTGGATTTGGTGTTCTGGAGAAGATTGCAAACTTGGGAGGACAAGTGGAGTTTAAATTTGGGTATACGATGAAGATGATGTTGTTTTTTGTTGTATATAATGTAAATTATCTCCCATTGGTAGATTAAAGCCTTAGATTTTTGCTAGGATTACGCTTTTTGTCAAAACCCTAATTTTTGTTAGGATTTTTCCTTTTGTCGAAACCTTTTTTTTTTGGGTAAAGTTGACATGAACAAGATATGTTAAACCATATCTCGACATAAGAGGGATGGAATCAGGGATAAAGTTAGGGTTTTATTTGACAAGAATGAGGGGCATCTTGGTTCGGAGAAGTAGAATGGGAGAAAGAGGGATAGAGTTGGGGTTTAATTTTCTCCCAAAGGGTAAAAGTGTCATAAATTAGTCATGTGCATGTTTGGATGGAAAGTTAAACAAATGGGTTGCTAACGGTTGATAGTTTCTGGTAGCAGTTTGCTTAAAAAAAGTTTATGGTAGCAATTTGTAAAAACTTGAAAGTTAAAGTTTATGGTAGCAATTTGTAGAAATTTGAAAGTTGATGGTATTTAAGTGCAAATTAGCCAAATACTTAGGGTTCTAGCGGGCAAGGCAGAAAGCAACGCCAAATCTGATACTTTTTCATGAATATTCAGGAGGATGAGGATCCCTTGGTGACTCACCTGATGGGAAAGACGCCTAGTTTGGAAACATATGAAGTTATCAACACAATGTGATTCTTTCATTGTTCACATAATAGAAAAGAAAAGTTGCGTATAGCTATAATTAAAGATCATGAGGAAATGTTGCCACATGAAAACAATTAACAAATTGTTGGCTGTAATAATAAACCCACTCTAATCTTCACCCAAATCTTTCCAAATGATTTAGATCCAGCATCTCGTCAGGATATATTTCTCATGCTCACCGTCCAAAAGAGGTTGGCCCTAAAACTCATCGGCACAACACAAGCTTAGCTTTCACATTTCAAGTGGGCCTTTTCTCTTAGCTCTGGCTGTTCAGTGGTACCTGCCACAATGGTTTATTTTATTTAACTCAGCAGTGAGTAGAGGTAACTTTTGCAGCTGAAGTAGCTACTATTCCAGTTGCTGCACTAATTATTTTCACTTTAGAAATGAGGGAGTAGTCATACTGACTCCTGGAAGATACCTACGTGATACTTTTTCTATTTAGATCAATCATTCATCATGATGACAAGGTTGACAAGGATGTCATTCACATAAGAGAATTGTTACAGTGAGGAGTGCTCTGGACTTGATCAAAAGATATCTTTGAAGTTGAAAGAAAATTCTACAAGACCAACCATGCATTATGGGTCAGGCATTTCAATTTAGATGCATGTCAAAAAGTTTAGCTTAGCTGAAATGAGACTGCTCAGATGGATGAATGGTACTATATTGAAGAATAAGATAAGAAATGAGAATTGCTGAGAAGTTTGAGGTGCTGCCAAGTGTCAACTGAGGATAGTATGAGAAACTTGTCTAAGAAGCTAGGAGTTATCTAATGGAGATCAATAAATGCACCCGTTAGGAATAATAAGATCTTACTTGAAGGACTGAGAGCCAAGAATAGGCCTAAATGAACTTGGACTGAGGCTGTAAAATGGGATATGGCTTCAGTTATGATAGAGAAGACATGACCCTTAAAACAACAGAATGAAAAAAAAAGGACTTGAACTCCAAAAAATTGGAATAAAGGTATGCTTTTGTTGTACTCATAGTTTTCCAAACAAGTGATATCATTCTCAAAATATTTTATAGTCGTATTACTTTATGGCTGGACTAATCAATTGGTTCCTTTTTCCTAGTTGGCTTGTTTAGCTGCCAAAGATCTTGCAAAATAAGAAAAGGGAAAGGATGTAAGATGTTCTGTAAGTAAGAAAAGGGAACAACTTGACTTGAATGATAATGATGCATGTGCACGTCTTTTTGGTTGATGTTTAACTATTGGATATCATTGTATTTCATGAGCATTTGGGCACCAACAACTGTCTTTAAATCCAATACTATAAAATTTAACACATAAATACCTCTCAAGTACACATGCTCAGCAAGAATGCAACTTAACTTTTATTATGTTTATGATAATTGGTTTCTAAGAGTGCTTTAACTATACCCCCCTTAGACGACACAATCCCCATTAACAAATTTTATTATCTTCTTTCTCTTCTCGAGTCCTACCTAGTCTAGGAGAATTTTGAAGAACACTTCTTGGTAGAATGAGCTTGCTGGAACTTGAGTTGCATGACAAGTGTAGAGTAGAATAATGGGATGATTTTATTAAGGAAGGAGAGCTACACATATATAGGAGAGGCTAACCCCTCTTACTATTGTTCTAGGCAATGTGGGACTAAAGTCCACTAATACTAATATTAATATGACTAATATATATATATATATATATATATATATATATATATATATATATATATATATATATACTTAACACCATCTCTTAAGCTGGAGCATAGAAGTCAATCATGTCCAGCTTGTTACATAGAAATCGAACCTGAAGACCTAAAAGAGGCTTCATGAAGATATCGGCTATTTGATCACCGGTCCTCACGTGGTGAAATTTTATCATCCCCTTTGTATACTCATCACGGACAAAGTGGATGTCGATTTCAATATGCTTCGTCTTTTCATGAAATAAAGGATTGGTAGCAATATGGATAGCAGACTGATTATCACACCACATATCTGCTGTGCTCGATCCTGCTTCTTCTTCCAATTCTTGTAGAAGATGCTTCATATATAACACCTCTGCTGTGCCATGAGCAATGGCTCGATATCCTGCTTCTGAACTTGATCGTGCTTCACACTTTGCTTCTTGCTTTTCCAAGACACCAAGTTTCTGCCAATAAATACTGAGTAGCCAGATGTAGACCGTCTATCTGTATTGGTCGATACTCGTCGATACTGATCTGGATTGGTCATCAGGACCCCTCATTTGGAAATAACTTAGCCCCTGGATCCATAGGTGAGGTTGCTCCCTTGGCTCAATTATGGTATCAAGTCATGAAAAATGATGGGGCTGACATCACTTTGGAATAGTTCAATTGACAGGTTAACATCCGGTATGGTCCATCTCAATATCAAGATCTTTTGGTGATATGACAAAATTGCAATAGGTTTGTTCTGTGATGGAGTATGAAAAACAGTTTGAGAAGTTATTAGTTCAGGTAGAAAAACTCGCCACACAACAAGTGAGTTTTTTTATCAGTGACAAAAAAGCATCAAAGTGAACGTCCAAGCTTGCAATCCCACTACCCTCTCCTCTACTCTACAGTTTTAGCATGACTATACGTGGCTAGAAACAAATTGACCAAGTGAGCTTATCAACATGAGGCTAAGAAGCCCATACAAAGTCATTCATCAACATCTCAACAAAGCTCCATGACAATTAAGATATTAAGTCCCGAAAAGCTCAAGGAAAGAAGAGATGGATTTATGTTTCAACTACACCTAGAAGTTTGGACCAAGCCATAAATGCAAACAATTATTGCTAATTGAAGGAGTTTGGTCACATGAGGAGACGAACGAAGAAGGGTTGGGATGCTCTCCAGAAGCTTCCAATCCAATTACCTCAAATCTCTTGAGGACAAGGGTGTTATTTGTGGGGGAGGGATGTTATGTGCAATCTTATATTGCTTAGAAGTGATTTGAATAAGTCTTGTTTAAGTTGTTGTTAGGTTGTTGGAATGTTAGTTTCTACATTTTAGTTGTTTGTTACTGATTTTTAGTGTCATTTTTTATTGCTTTCTTTATTTAAAGTTTTGTAATTTTGTATAAATAAATAAGATGAAAGCTATGTTTCTATAATACTGAATTTTAGTTTATTTTGGAGGCCAAGGTACCCTCAAAGTAACCTATGTATTCCTCTTTGAGTTTTTCTTTATCTTCCCAAGATTGGGAAGCATAATAATTACTCTTATAAAAGAGGCCCAACCTCTCTACATAGGCTGATTACTCGATCCTTATCCCAAGCTTGTAATGATGTTATGTGCTTGGTGAACTAAATGAGCGAATGGAGTAGAAGAACACAAGTTGAAGATGTTCTTTGCAGACAATACACTCAGCTCTCTATTTTTATTCTTCGTACCTATCTTGAAAAGAACAGGACCAGAAAAAACAAGATAAATGTTTACTTCAAGGGTAAATAAACCTCCTCAAGCTAAGGTGGTTCTGTTTTTTAATTCAAAATAACATTGCAACAATACATAGAAATAGCTAAGAGAATTACTAATTTTTAGGATCTTTGGATATGATCTCTATAGTTGAGAAACATATCTCTATTGTTTGACTAGTTCAACTAAAATGCCTAAGCTTACTCATAAAACTTCCTACCAATAACTAATTTCCTAATTTTATTTTGTAAAAGAAAGTAATAAAGTTAATAACATAATATTCTACCCCCTAAATTTTACCCTTGTCCTCAAGGGTAAAGACCTAAAGTTAATAACATAAAATGCCTTGCTAAGGTACCAACTTGTTACGAGCTCCTATGGAGAGAGGTTGGGCCTCTTTTAGAAGAGTAATTATTAAGCTTCTTTGTCTTGGAAATACAAGAAAGAACTCAAAGAGGATATGTAGGTTATTTTGAGGGAACCTTTCCAAAATTGAACTAAACTTCAGTATAATAGAAGCATATTCATTTTTTTTTATGCAGGATCACAAAACTTTAAAGAAAGCAATTACAAATGACACTAAAAATCAGCAACAAACAACTAGAAAGTAGAAACTAACCACCTTGCAATTCTAGCAGTCCAATATCTTAGCAACAACTTAAATTGACTTGTTCAAGTGACTTCTAAGAAAAATAAGGTTGCACACAACTCTATCTGCAGCATTTTTTTTGCTTTCAATTTAGTTGAAGGTTTTTGTTTGATACTGGACTTTCTTGTTTGCCTTGCAATTTCATGTTTACGTCTATCTGATGAAGGTTTACCATTTTCAGCTTGCCCAAACTTGAGGAAGATTCCTCATGTGCTTGTTGTTCATGGAGAAGGTGATGCATCCGTGGAAAATATGAAGGTAATCTATTATGGTGGCTGTATACTAATTTGTTTCATGTTCTGAGTTCTTGATTGCGACATCTGCTTATGTTGGTATTACAGAAAAGGAAGCCTGCAAATTGGATCTTTCACAAGCCTCCACTTCCTATACAATATGGAACACACCATTCAAAGGCCATGTTTCTGATATACCCAAATGGTGTGCGTGTTGTTGTACATACTGCAAACCTAATCTATGTTGATTGGAACAACAAAACACAAGGTTTATGGATGCAAGATTTCCCTTGGAAAGACCAGAAGAGCATGAACAAAGGCTCTTTGTTTGAAAATGATCTGGTTGATTATCTCAAGACTCTAAAGGTATTTGTAAGTTCCAAGTTCATATATAAATGCCTCTTTTTTTGTGTTTGAAACATATAATATAACTCTAACTTTTGTTTTTGTTTGGGGTGGTGGGGGTTGGGGGGGGGGGGGGGGGGATGATTAGTCAAATAAGTCATGGTTTTAGTATTTAGCTTGTTTGGGAAACATGTTTTAGTCTTGGGTTTAGTTTAAAATGTCAAATTTCATGAACTATTATGTTTATGATGTATTCGATAAATAATGGTACAATTTAGTAGTCAACTTATAATATATAGGCTTCAAAGTGGTTTTTAAAGCATGATGAAACTAAAACCAAATCAACTACATGTTTTGGCCAGTTTTGGCAATATTTTGGAAAGTCTTACCGATTTTGGCATTGCTTCAGAAAGTTTCGTCTGTTTATTGCAAAATTTGAAGCCTATTGTGAAATTTAGCAAATTAAGGAAACATATTGGAGAATTATTTTTGTAATATTGGCCAATTCTGATCAATTTTGGGCCATAATGGACCTGGAATAGACCCAAATTTTAATTTCAGCCTGATGCAGGTGGTAATATCAAGGCAAAGTTTATCATGCAGTTTTGTTATCTCATCTCAGATCCAGTATGGCTGATAGGTATCGATTTTGGCCAATTGTTTAAAATTCGATTAAAAAAACAAGGTGTTAATGATTACTCCATTTTCTTGGCCTCATGGTCAGAACTATGTTCTAAGCCTCTCATGGCATTAGATTAACAATCTGGGTATTTCAAACCTCTTCTGACTAACTCTCTTTCTGCTTGATGTTTACTACTATGTTTGCATATGATCATAAGTGATATGAGAAACACGATAAATACAAGTTTTTGTTTTGTATTTTATGAATTTTTTCATATGACGTCCTTTCGATCTACGAGCATATCTTTATATATAATTTTTTCTTGTTTATCTTAAGGTTGTGTCTCTTACTCGGATTATATTCCTAGGGATAAAATTCCTGGGGCATCAAATTCATGAGAAAATTGTATTATCATGTTTGGTATATATAATATTATCAGGAATATATAATTCATATGCAAGAATAAAACATTCTTTGCTTTATAATAACATCTAGTGGTTTGACTTCATATCAAAAACTTGTTATAGTCTAGTTGGTTAGGATGTTAGACTCACACCCAAAAGACCGGGGATCAAATCCTACCAACAACATGCTTTTTTATTATTAACATAAATTAACTTTTACTACCTGGACCCAAACACCACTGACCATGGTCCAAACCCAAACTAAACCATTACCCAACTCGATCCCATACCTAAACCCAGCCGACCCGACTTAGCCTACTCGACCTGGTCCTCATCAGACTGACCCGGACGTGAACCCGACTCCACCGACTGGAACCCCACCCACGACCCACACTAGATCCGACCCAAATGCTAACTGATGTGGACATGCACTAAAACCGGACCCAATCTGACCAAACTGTGACCCTACAGGAGCCGTCTTACCCGACTGTGACCTATAATCTCATGGGAAATAAAAGTATTGTTTTTGGAAGAAATAGGTATCCTATATTTTGGGAAAATAGTATTCCTTGGTAAAAAAAAAATTATAACATTGAACTCACTGTCAGGATTTTCGAGTTGGCACTAAAAAATGACCAAGTTTCGGTCTCGCGATCTTAAAAGTTCTCATGGGATATTGCCTGACAGGTGGCACGAAGCGTACGAATGATAGCGCAAAGCCCCCCTCTTACGGGGGTTCTGCTGCAGTGCCCCTTATGGGTGTGCGGGGACGAAGCCCTTGTTAGAAAAAATTTCCGCTAGAGACAAGAAAAGTTTCCTGCGAAAAAGAATATAAGTCCTTACATGAAGAACAATTTTCGCGTGGGAGGCCTCCATGCGAAGATCTGTAGGCAAGAGTGGGAGTGCAAAAGAGTGAAACTCTCTAAGATTTCAAATTATGTCTGTTAACCAATTTTCGTTTGAGTTGCCTCCATGCAGAAATATCTATTCTCACGTGGAGTGACTCTACGTGAAAAATAACAATTTGTACAGAGGAGTCAACCATGCAAATGCTAAGTTTTCGATCAGGACGCTCCAGATCGAAAACGCTCAAACGTGTTAGATTTTCGCTCAGAGTGCCTCCGCAAGAAAATATTGCTTCGTGCAAACCCAAGTTTTCACTCAGGATGCTCCTTTGCGAAAATGCTGCTCCATCTTCTCCTAATAAAGGTAAGGAGTTACGACTGATGTTACGGATCCAAAGGCATCGCTGCTTTTAATGGGATATGTTACAGAATTCTAAACGTTCGTCATGATTATGCTGCTGTAATCATGGAAATTAATTTCGATCCTCGCAACCGATGACATGTGCCATGCTGACAATGATTCACGTGTACGTTTATGTCGGTTCAGATCTGAAAATTGATGGTCGGTGAAGCCTACAATTTTCGTGCGAGTGCAGTATGTACGAAAATAAGCAAAACCGTGCAGAGTTGTTCATTTTCATGCGAAAATTAAACAGACAGTCAATACAGTGCTGTTCGGATATAAATAATTAGGGTTTTGTGCAGCCAAGGCACGCCCCCCGAGCATTCTAAGCACCCATTTGTAAGAGCACTCTGCCCAACAGTGTTTGTGAGTACCGAGAGCATTTTGCAACTTATTCGTCCTTGCATTTGAAGTCAGATCATCAACGGAGCAAAGCGATCACACGCTGATCGAGCATCCACCGCTACAATCTTCAGATCTCTTGTTTTTTGTGTTAGAATTCTTTGTGTAATTACATTTTATTATAATAGGAATTCTTTTTCCCATGAGTTATAAATGTTTTCTTAAAGAAAGTTTTTCATTCAAAAACACCTGGAATTTAAAAATATCTGCTCATACCAAAGGCCATCTAAGGTACATTTAGAGAAACTCTTTAATTGTTGCCTCTTCTCCTAAATCATATCCATGAAGACAATGACAGAATATCTTATTTACTGTATATTGATATGTCTTGGTTGTAGCTTAAACAAAATTGAACCCTTTTATTTTTCTGTATATTCACTTTACTCTATCTGTTGATATGAACTAAAAATTTACTGAATATTTATCTCCTGATACATGAGGATTTGTGTAAAATGTTGAATCCAACTTCATTTTTTGCCTTGAAAATAGAAGGATCCAGTGTTGAAAAATATAAACATGCTTCCCTGAGGAGGCCAATAATTGTTGTTTATTATTTATGCATGCTGAATACAAACTCGTCAATTGTCATTTGATGCAGATAGCTGATGCCTGTCATTAGGAATGCTTCCTTACTAATGTCCTGCATAAAGTTATATTTATGCCAGTTTGAAACAATGTCAATTTTAAACATGAGATTTCAGAAGGTGGTGGTTTTTTTCTTGATTCTGGACTGAAGGTTGTAATTTTGTAAAGTTGGACAAGATGAGCCGAGACTAAGAGAGAATAAGAGGATTAACGTAAAAAGACATCGACAAAGGTTACATGCTATCCATGTTAAGAGCCTAATTACTTTACTAAAGTAGTATTGTAATACTTAGAAAGAGAGAAACAATATGCAAATTAGACAAGGATTTTGTTTGTCAGTTGTTTACACAAATGCTGACAACCTGATTAGTTCACTGAAGCAATACCAATAAGTAGATCATATGCAAATTAGACAATTAGCTTTGCAAGTATCCTCACGGAGATCACTAGATTTATATCTTCTCAAATTTCATCTTTTACTACTACCATAATATAACTTTTATGTTGCAGAGTTCATGTTACCGCCATATTCTCTATTGTTATTCACTTGGCATAAGCTATCAGCAAACTGATTATCTCAACCTATCAATATGCAGTGGCCTGAGTTTGGTGTTAATCTGCCTGTGGTTGGCAATGTCGACATCAATGCTTTGTTCTTTAAGAAGTTTGACTATAGAAGTGCAACGGTATCTTCTTAATCCTTAATTCATATAAAAATAATCAAGGGAATTCCAACCTACAGTGAATTGGACCTGTAGAATCATCAAGGGAAATGATCACTTTTGTTCTGTACTATCAGTATATTTGTCACTCAATTTAAGCATCTGCTGGAGTGCATATCTTTTTCACCCCCTAAATATTTTGTATTTAATGTAGTTTTCAATAAACATTTAATGGCAATAGGAATATCACTTTTCCTTCTTTTTCTTGTTGACCACTTAATTGATCATCATTTTCACCTGTGGCAGATACATTGTGTGATTCATAAAATTATTTTAATTCGTACCTATTTATCCTGTTCTTATGTCTGCTTTATATTCATTACAGTGTACACTTGGGAGTTTGTGAAATCAAATAGTTCACCCTGGAGTAAGGAGATCTGTGTTTTTTACACAAGTTCTGCAGAAACCTACTCCAAAGACTATTATATACGGTTCTTTACTTGGCTTTGAAATGTCTGTCGCACTTGCTCCTAACTCTTCATATCTTGTACAGCCAATTATTTTCAACCAAATTTGTAAGGAGATCTGTATTTTTTACACAAGTTCTGCAGAAACCTACTCCAAAGACTATTATATACGGTTCTTTACTTCTTTGCTTTGAAATGTCTGTCGCACTTGCTCCTAACTCTTCAAATCTTGTACAGCCAATTATTTTCAACCAAATTTGTTGAAAGCAAGGATCAAAGTATCGGCCGTATCGGATCGAATTTTGCTCTGGCCGATCCGAAACAACGCAAAATTATCGGTATCGGCCGAGAACGCGATATAAAGTATTGGATCGGTTCGTATCGGCCGATGCGGACCGATACAGGCCTATGCGAACTCAAACCCTAACATCCTAGAAAATCCAGAGAAAACATGAAGAATCTCCGACAAAAACAAGCAAGCTTTACTTGGGGTCAAATCCAACAGAAAATCTAATAATAGAGAAACAACCACAGTCCATCCTAAAATTCTATAAAAGGATCAAAAATTGACATCAAACAACCACAAAGAAAAATTTTCTTATAGAAATTGTGAAAAATTTACCTCGTTTGCAGCAGGTAACAGAGGCTTCTCCTTCCCCCTTAGCCGTCGCCTTCACCGCTGCCGCCGTTGCTGAAGAGGAGTTGTGGTCTCTCTCCTCCCCATCTCTTTCGATGCGGTGGAGGCAAGAGAACGCGGAGATGAACGGAAGCCGGAGATGAACGGACACGGGCGACGGAGAGGGGAGAAAAATTTCAGATCTGAAAATTTTCTCTCTACTCCAACAGCTGTATATAGTCCTTTTTTTCTTGAAGAGCCCGCCCGGTTAGGGTTTCTCTTCTCCATAAATTTAAAAAAGAAAAAGAAAAAAAGGGCATACGTGGAAGCTCGAACCAGAGCTCTCTAGAACATTGGAACATCACACATCAACAATCAACACTAACCAGAAGCTCATTTCCGATTTTGTGTTTAGAAGTTGCATGTATATATATTTATGTTCTAACATATATATATATATATATATATATATATATATATATATATTGCATCCAACTTTTTTTTGCATCTAACTTTTTTTACTAACTATAATATTTTGTAATATATATATATATATATATATATATATATATGGTATATAACTATATATATTATCTAACTATAATATATATATATATATATATATATATATATATATATATATATATATATATATATATATATATATATATATATATATATATATATATATATATATATATATACTCAATTATGGCATGTAACGTTTTTTATTATTGCATGTAACGTTTTTTTATTATTGTATGTAACGTTTTTTATTTCATTTTTAGGATTATATAATGTCGCCGAAAAGTCGCACGGTGGAGGAAACGGATGTTGGTTGGAAACATGGTAAGTGTCTTGATAATAATAGAAGGAAGGTGCAATGCAATTATTGTGGCAAAAAGATGGACGGAGGAGTTACTCGTTTGAAATAACACTTAGCTGGTATTAAAGAAAACGTAGCATCGTGTCCTGAAGTACCACTTGAGACAAAAAAGAAATGTTACTTGTCGAGGGTAAACAAAAAGATAAATTAATAGCTGACCGAAGAAAACAGCTAGTAGAGGAGGAGTTGACAAGAACAACTCGTCAAGGAGATTCCTCAGAAGAAGAAGATGATGCTGACGAATTCGCAGACCTTAGACGGGACATAAGGGAAAGTAGGAGAGAACATGCAGCTGGATAATGCAGTAGACGTTAGAGTGTAGGGGAGAGAGAAACAGGGTCTAGCAGGGGTCCGACGTTAGGTGGCCGATCAAAGTCGGTCGCATATCGTGAGGAGGAGGTGAGAAATATTCCAGAGGTAGGAGGAAGGAGTATGAACCCATATGTCCTAAGAAAACAAGGGGCAAAGCAACCCAAAATAAAGGGTGCCCTTAAGGGGATAAAGAATGCTAAAGAGCATATAGGAAGATTTATAGCAAATTTTTATAAATATAATAATATACCATTCAATGCTGCCAAAAGTCTACATTATCAACCAATGATAGATACTATAGCGGCTTGTGGGAGTGGAGTGAAAGGTCCAACTCCTTATGAGATATCTAATACATATTTAGATATGGAAATAAATGACGTTGGAGGAGTACTTGAAATCCTTTCATAAATATTGAGATGAATATGGGTGCACAATTATGTGCGATGGATGGAGTACTCAGAACAGAAAATGCATCATTAACTTTCTTGTATATTCTCTACAAGGAACGATATTCCTTAAATCTGTAGATGCATCTGACAAATACAAAGATGGTAATTACATATTTGGACTGATGAATGAAGTTGTAGAGAAAATTGGAGAAAATAGGGTCGTCCAAGTAGTTACTGACAATGGCCCCAACTACAGGACGGCGGGAATAAAGTTAATGGGTGTGAGAACACACTTATACTGAATTTTTATTACTTTAAATAAAGCTTCATTATATTTATTATTTGTATATTTGTATGCAGGTGAGAAAAAACTTATACTGGACTCCATGTGCAGCACATTGTATAGATCTAATGTTGAAAGATATAGCTAATGATCCAAGTATTAAACCACTAATACAGAAGTCTCAAGATTTGACTTGTTTGGGCACTTAGCATTATGAGAACCGAGACTCAGAATGGAGAATTGGTTAGACCAGCCATCACTAGGTTCGCTACCAATTTTCTTGTTTTAGATTTCATCCTTAATCATCAGACTGATTTAAAAAGGATGACAAATACAAGGGGTTGGACCGAGAACTAAATGAAACTCAATCGCAAAGATAGAGGAAAGGCAAATGTAGTTGTCAGTTTAATCGACAGTCAAACTTACTGGAAGGATATTGAAGGGGTCACTGCAATATTTGGACCTCTAGTAAAAGTTTTAAGGATGGTTGATAGTGATGATAAAGCTGAGATGAGCCATCTTTATGAGCCTACGGACAGAGCTAAATTCATGATAAAAAAGAATGTTGGTAAATGGTACAGTGATGGACAATGATTGATAAAAGATGGGATAATCCACTACATCAAGATATCCATGCAGCTGGTAAGTACTCTAAAAATTGAATACCATTCAAAATCTATTTTATAATAATTATAGGGATTTTAAACTAGTTATTTATTCAATTTTGCAGGTTATTTCTTGAATCCCAAATACTAATATGCTAATGATGTTGTAAACGACGATGAGGTAGTAAATGGCTTCCATCGCGTCGTTAATAGAATGGTAAATGACAATGAAACACGCCTCAATATAAACAGAGGTAACTATTGTTTGATATTGAATTTTCATCTTAAATTTTTTTAAATTTATTGTCATAACTTGTGTAATATCACTTTGTAGGCGGAAAGATTCAGATTGAGAACTGGTGCATTCGGTTCAAATAAATTTCAAAGTGCTGTAAATAGATGTCTTCCTGGTAGTAATAGTTAATACTTCAAAATATTTATTAGTTAAAGTTAAATATTTACAGAAACTAACATATTTTATTATTTTTGTAGCTGAGTGGTGGTCCATACATGCTAGGGAGGATGCTCCAAATTTGACTCGATTAGCTGTGCGCATCCTATGTCAAACGGTGTCTTCCTCCAATTGTTAAAGGAACTGGACAACATTTTCTCCCATCCATACTCGTCCCGCAATAGACTTACAATGGCGAAACTAGAAAAATTGGTTTTTGTCCATTATAATATGAGATTGAGGGTTCGAAATATAGAAAGATCAGGAGATAATCAAAATGTTATAGATTTGGATGAGATATTTCATGATCAAGATCCACTCACAGCTTGGACTAGAGAAATAGAAGCACCACTCTTGGATGGTAGATAAAATGAATGGTTAGATGATAACTTGGATATCGATCCACAAGATACTGTCGAAAATGCTCGAAGGCCTGAAAAAAGAAAATACCAAATGTACCATCTCGACAGGTCGACAACGATAAAGACGACAGTACTGATAGTGGAGGAAATGGAGCTACACTTACGACTGGTGCTTACCAGTCACATGAATATAAAAATCCTGGATACCAGTCACATGAATACTCTGGAGACTGGTCAAATGATCATCAACCTAGAGAACATCGTATGGATGATGTATATGCTGGAGGATCTAGCTATTATGATGTACCTACTCCATCAGACAAATACGACAATACATATGATAGTTTATTCACAAGTTATTATCCATACAGTACTCCAGAGGCAGAACAACATTCTACATTTGATGGTCTCGTGACAAGTTTTTTTCATAATACATATATCAATCTCTACTATCCTCATAGCCAACAACCATATCGGGACGATTCCGATAATTACGAACCATTTTAGTGATATATTTGTATTCATTCTTTATGTACTTCATACCTATTGTAAAAGATTTTTATTCATGAAATTTAAATAAAGGGATAGGCCGGAGTTCCAATGAATTTTTCTGGCCAAGTGTTTTTTGTTGTAATTTTAAATTCAAAGTAAATCATGTAGCTAATTTTATTTTCGTATATTTTGAATCAAAATAATTGGATCATGGATCATATTGTAACACTTTGTAACTATGCATATAACTAAAATTCTAGATATAAATAATTTTTTATTTACAATTTTTTTTAAAAAAGGTCTGAACAAATATAATTATATAATAATGGGTCTTGTGACTTTTGTTTCGTCCAGCCATTTGCATTGTTTCTAAAGTTCTAAACTCTTGTGCCTCCCTTTATGCTCCTTAATTCGTCAAAATTTAAACCTGTAGTAATAAAACAATACAAGATTCAATTAGTACGAATTAATGACATAGTAAAATTGAAACTAAAAACATGTAAATGAAGAAAACTTGTAATCTTGTAATCGCAGGTAAACCAATCAGAAATGATGACTATTATTTTATTTAATTATAATAAAAAAACTTAAAAAATGATTAAATAATGCATACATATGTAAAAAAATCTATTTTTTTAATAATTATTTAATATTGCCGATACAGCCGATACCAAAAAATCCGATACTCCGATCCGATACCGCCGATACTTCCGATACCGATACTCATACAAAATGTCCAATACCGATACCGATATTTTGAACCTTGGTTGAAAGGTGTCTTTATTTTAGACTTCTAAAACTATCTCACTAACTACTAGGTCAACATTTCTAACCACTATATCATCATTTCTTTCATTTAAGTAGGTATTTATGTTTAATTATATTTAGGTCATCAATCCTGAACCTTTCGGCATACAACATATAAGCTGCAGTTACTTCCTCCTGACCAATGTTCTAGGCTACTTGACCTGGTTAATGTACTGAAACCATTGTATATTGTGGTAGTTGAAAGATTTTGTGGGATAAATATGCAACGTTGTGGTTTTCAGTTAGATGCCTTTTGCAATTACTGCCTAATTGGAACATTGTTGACTCCTATTTTGTAATTAGTATTTCATGACTGGTCATTTTTGGTGGGATTGGTAAAATTACAAAAAACATTAGCATATTGTCTTGGGGATTTCCATTTTGTAATTAGTATTGCATAACTGGACATTGTTAATAGAATTGATAGAAGTTCAAAAAGCAGTAGTATATTTATCAGTTGAAGACTTCAATTGGGGATTTTCACTTATGTATTTAAGATTTTCTTCTATCAGGTCAGACTAATTGCATCTGTTCCGGGGTATCATATGGGTCCCAGTCTGAAAAAGTGGGGCCATATGAAAATGCGAAGTGTTCTAGAAGAGCTGATGTTTGAAAAAGAATTCTGTAAATCTCCCCTTGTTTACCAGGTAAAGTGACTCAACTTCTGACGATTAAGATCTTGTATTCTTATCTTAGATGTGCATTGTTTAACTTCTTGTCATTTGCTTAGCAGTTAACACTTGTGAGAATTATTTAGTGGCAAATCTCCCCACATGTTTTTTCCTTACGTTTTTCAGTCTGCAATGTAGCTTGGTGGTGCATATTCACTGTGTTCAGATATACATTGATAAGCCCACATATAGTAGTAGTAGGTCAAAAGAGAGATTGCGTCCTTTGAAAAAGAACAAAATTTTTTCTTTCTCAGAGAGAAGAGGCTGATTATGAAAGAAGACGAACTCAATATTCTTTTGAGTTTTGGTTAAAGAGGTTCTTGGAGGTGATGCCTCAAAGTCTAACAGTGGCAATGAGTATTCACCTTGTGGGTTGGAAATGAAGGAAAGACACAAAAGCATGGTTCAGGTTTCATTATTATGTTACTTCCTGCGGTATGGGTTCTCCATTTAAGTAGCTTCCTAGAACTACTACAACAAACCCAAATGGTTCCGCCCAATGAAATGTTGGTTTTTTTTTTTTTTTTTGTACGATGATTTATCGTGAACCTACCTTCACTGCTTGTTCTTTGGAAAAAAAATGGGCGCTCTGCTTTCCTCTTATCCCAATGTGGCCGAGAAAAGGGGACCTTTCTTCTGCAGAATAATCTACATATATACATTTATATGTTCATGTAGGTATACTTTACGTTTCTTGCATATTTAAGTTCCATTGCTTGTGGAAATTATCACTGACCTGATAATCATATATTAATCTTCCTGATCAACCTTAAATTCTCATGTACATGCTTGAATTGCTCTTACTATAATATGTATAGGATGAGTGCCTTTATATGCTCCGGCATATATGCAAAATAATAGAGTTTTCAATTTGACTATTTTTTTCTTGTGTACATATGGTTGTGTTTCATTGCTTGTTTCTCAACCTGATTATTAAAATTTTAATCTTACTGTCCTGTAAAGTTCGTTCCATTATTCTTATTGTTAGGCATCACTCTTTTTTCTCATAGCACTGTCATGCATGTCTCCATTACTAGATGTCCATACTGAATAGAATAATCCATTTTGCAGTTTTCTTCCCTTGGTTCGTTGGATGAGAAGTGGTTGGCAGAGTTTGCATCGTCCATGTCTTCGGGTATGACAAATGATAAATCACCTTTGGGCATAGGGAAACAGCTAATAATCTGGCCAACGGTGGAGGATATTAGGTGCTCTCTAGAGGTATCTGTTTGCTACGTCCTCAGTATGCTTATTGAATGGGTATTAGGATTACGTATGTATATACCAAGTGCCCATTTTCATATTTAACAGGGGGGGGGGGGGGGGGGGTTGTGGTGGGTCGGACCCGGCCCAGATTTAACTGGTTTCGAGTCGGGCCGGACTTTGACCAAAATAGCCAAGCCCAGACCTTACCCACGACATGGGTAGAACCGTGCCGGGCTAGCCAAGGATGGGTCCGGGTTGGCACGTGGGTCGGTGCATTTTAATTTAAAAAATAAATTGGATTTTTTATATATGTATAGTTTTTCCACAGCGTGTGTGTGTGTGTGTGTGTGTGTGTGTGTGTGTGTATATATATATATATAAATGATATAATAGTATAACTTATATTGTATATATATGGTGTATATTTTTCTATATATAGTATATATTATATATACATATAAAATTCAAATTTAACCGAAGTTGGATTGGACTGGCGACCAGGTCTGGTCACTGATTTTCAAAGCTAAAACCCGACCCAGACCGGTCTAAGACCGGGTCGGGTTTCTAATGGTTGTCCGATCCTTTTTCGACTAGGTTCAAGTTCAGTTTGGGCTTTGACCGGCCTAGGCGGATCTAGCCAGGGTTTGACCGGTATGATCCTATGTCGATTTTTGGGTTGAGAAGACCCCCTAGAATGACTTTACGATATCTATTAATTTCATCTTTTTCTCTTATACAACTAAACCTCTATAAATTAATAGCCTTGGTACTAAGAAAAATCTATTAATTAAGCGAATATTAAGTAATCAATTTACTAATTTATTGATAAATTAATAACTTTTTAATTTATCAATTTATTCTTTATTTTCTTAAACATTGTACATTGTATTTAGTTTCTCGTTTTATGAATTGTCGATTATATGTGTTTGTTCAACCAAGTAAAATTCATAAATATACTTATTTTTCCAAAAAATAGATTGTACATTGTTCAATATACTATATTATTCTATTTTATGACCAAGTAAAAACTCTAGTGCAAAATGTAATCAAAGAGTTGAATGGAATGTACGTCGAGGTCCTCTTGAATCTTTCTGGAGAAAATGACTTCTGAAATGTTGACCGACGAGCAGACAATTGAGAGCGTCATGGAAAATGATTAAGATAATAAAGTTGAAGATTCTAGTATGGAGCCTGTTTTGTGAAAAGCGCTCTCAAAACAGGTGATGATATTGAAATATTTTTTTGCAATATGAAAAGATCACACTAAAACTTCTTACTATGTTAAGAAAAATTAAAGATGAAATCCAAGGTGACATCAATTTGATGAATAAACAAACAATATTGAGTCATATTTTACGAAGACCTTGTAGTCGAATAATAAACACTAAGGCCTCGTTTGGTTCGCGGAATCATCGTGTTGGGAAAGGAAAGTGATTACTTTCCTATGTTTGGGTGCCAAAGGAATTGAGGAGGAAAGGAAAGTGATTCCCAATGGAAGGGAAAATAGGGGGAAAGTGATTCCATCCATCCAAGCAAGGAATCACTTTCCCACATTGAAGTATTCACTTTCCTTTCCAAATTCTTTGGCATTTCCAAACACCGTAAAGGACAATCAATGGAAATTATAATTTCCCAAAGGAAAGAAAATTCCAAGGAATTGATTTCCTTTCCTTTCTATTCTGCGAACCAAACGAGGCCTAAGTATATAAGAAAACTATTAATTTGCATATTACGTGGGACCTATATAATTTTTTTTAATGTATTCTATACGTTTATTGAATTATTAATTTATCACATTTCCTCCAAGTCGGGATTGGCCCAAAATATTATTTAACCGAGATTATTAATATACCGGGTATTAAATTATCGAGATTCTACTTTATTTGTTTTCTTTTCAAGGGGTATTGTCAATTGGGCATCGTTCTCTCAGTAATATAACTTAACGAATAGTCTATTCAACATATTAATTATTATTGCAACATCAAAACGATAGTTTTACTAAGACTATATGATGTAGGACATGTTGAGTTATAAGGACTTATTTAGTCCCACATCGGATAGAAAATATGGAGGAGGCTTATCTCCTCCTATATATATGTACTTCCTCCTGAATAATAAATCATCAATTGTTTCTTTCTACAATGGTATTAGAGCTTCTTTTTCCTTTCTTCTTCTTTTTCTTCTCTTTTCTCCACTCTCCTCTGTAAAAAACGACAGAGGCGTCAACGGCGGCGGCGACCGCTGGGTTCTGTAATGGCGCGGAGGAGCTGCTAGGGCTAGTGGAGGCACGGCGGAGACGTCAACGGCGGCGGCGACCGCTGGGTTCGGTGGTAGCGCAGAGGAGCTGCTAGGGCTGGTGGAGGCACGACGGAGACGTCAACGGCGGCGGCGACCGCTGGGCCTGGTGGTAGATCTGGCCTCCACACGCTCTGGACGGCTACTGATAGGTGGCACTGGACGCACGCCACGGTGGAGTGGCGGAGGCTCAGGTGGCTGCTGATTCCTGGCGATTCGAGATGAAGAAAAGCCATGATCGCGTGTAGATGCACGGCCCGTGATCGAGTTGTGTTTGATCCCGCCCCTGTGATAAGTGCAACTGGGGAGATTGGAACACTTGTGACTAGTCAGGAGCTGAAGGAGATACTGGAGGGAGTGGCCAGGGTGTTTCAGGCCAAATTAGAGGAGTCCTCATCCAGTAGGGCAGTCATGCCCGTACCAGAACTGTCGCAGGTGATGAAGAAAATAAATGTTGCTACCTAATGACATCAAACTTGAGGGGACAAGAAATTACTTAAGTTGGTCTAGGAGGGTGTTGCTGAACCTTCGGACCAAGGGGCTCGAAAAATATGTGAAGGAAGATTGCACTGAGCCAAAGGATACGATGAGTGCTGAGTGAAACATATAGGGTCACCTTAATTCTCTGGTGGTTTCTTGGGTTCTGACTTCTGTGTCTCCATCCATAGCTGGGATGGTGGAGTCGATCTGCAGTGCGGCTGATGTCTGGAAGACATTTGCTAAGATGTAGTCTGGAGCTGGAAATGTCATGATGATGATGAAAGTTGAGAAGATTTATGCTACCTCACAGGGGGAGAAAATACTCCAGTATGCAACGGAGCTACGTCACTTATGGGTGGACTTGGACCACTATGATCCGCTATCATTACAGAACCCGGCAGGTGTTCTCCTTGGAAAGCAGTATCTTGAGCGTCGACGGGTGGTCCGTTTTCTTAAAGGCCTGAACTCGCAATTTGAGACTAGGAGGGCAACAATGTGTCATCTGCCATCTCTCCCATCCTAGATGAGGCTGTTGCATCGATGGAGCAAGAGGAGATCCGACAGAAGGTGATGAAAGGCGAGATCTCACTCGTTGTCCGCTCGGCATTGGTGATTCCCAGTACTCCGATCAGTGATGGCAGGGACTGCTACAAGTGCGGGAAGAAAGTACACCTCAGCTACAACTGCTATCAAACCTGTAATTCTTTTCGTGGCAGAGGAGGCAGAGGACATAGGTGGACATACAGGTTAAGGAGGCAGGGGACATGGCAGCCGAGGAGTTGCTCACCTAGCTGTGGCAGAGGAGTCCCAGACCACTACTAAGATGACTGAAGCTGAGATGATAGAGCTGGAGAAACTACGTCAGTTCAAGCTTCATGCTGAGAAGTCTAAGAGCAAGGGACATGCCACTTAGGATCTGGATGATACTACCTACCTTGGTAACTTTTCTGGTTACGCTCATACGAACAAAGGTACTCCGGTTCAAGCACTTGCATCCACTAAATCTCATGCTTGTTGGATCATAGACTCAGGTACATCTAGTGTAGGCCTGTCAATGGTAGCTTATCGGTCGGATGTTGACATTACCACATCCGAACCGATAGCTATCAGATACATCCGATAACCATCTGATATCCGATCGGATGGGAGTTTTGGCTCCCGTATATGTTACCGATAATTTTAACGGATATCGGATAATATCCGAACCAATAAATCACACGTTCTCCAAAAAATGAATAATGAAGTATGAAAGTAACCAAACATAAATAGAAAAAAAACCATCATCAAATTCAAAAATCAAAATGAGAGAAATCAAACAGAGAGAAAGGAGAGAGAATCAGAGAAGAAAAATATACCTAGAATGAAGATCCGATCGGCTTGTGCCTCTGTGCTTCATAGCCTTCCTTAAGTTTGGGGAGAGAGGGAGTCTCTTTTAGTTTTAGGGGTTTAGAGTCTCATTTAGTTCCTTTGTGATTATATCAAATGTAATCTACACCGTTCATATTTATAATTAAAATATATTATATATATTTAATTATTCTATTATCGGGTCAGATGTTATCGGACCGGATATGATACTTCCCGTATCCGCATCCGATATCCGATAAATATCCGGTAAGACATCCGTATCCGTAACCATATCCGAAATTTCGGATATTATTGGTTCGAATGCGGATCGAATGCGGATTTTCGGTCTACCATTGATAGGCCTAATCTAGTAAGTTTGCATTATATTATCCAAGCAAGCATATGCATTCCGAGACAGTTCAGACTGCTGATGGGACATCCCAATCCATCCGGGGTACTGGTTCGGTCCATTGTACTTCATCTGTTACCCTGTTATTTGTATTGCATATTCTTTCATTTCCGGTTAACTTACTTTCTGTTAGCTCTCTCATTGATCAATTGAATTGTATTGTTCTTTTTGATCGAGATATGTGTTCTTTCCAGTGGAAGGAAACGGGAAAGAGGCTTGGGACTGGCATCAGGCGTGATGGCCTTTGGTACCTGGACAGGGAGGCTGCAATGCTTGCTGCTACTGTTAGTGGAGGGTAGAGGAAGAAGCAATACTTCAACACTGCAGATTAGGGCATTTATCTTTTGATAGTTTGTAATGCTTTGTGAACTTGGGAAGCATGCACGTTCTACTTATAAAATGGTCGGTCTTCGAAGTATTGAGCCATTTGCACTTGTTCATTCTGATGTTTGGGGACCGTGTCCTACTGCTTCTATCAGTGGATTTAGATGGTTAGTTACTTTTATTGATTGCTACTCACGTATGACCTGGATCTACATGATGAAGCAGAAATCGGAGGTGTACAAATGTTTTCAAGAATTCTTGACATATGTAAAGACCCAGTTTGGAGTACATATAAAGATTTTTTGAACAGATAATGGGGCCGAGTACACTAACGAGGAGTTTGCTACTTTCATCTCTAGTTAGAAATTTTTTTCATCAAACCACTTGCCCAGACACTCCTGCTCAATAGGGTAGCTGAACGCAAGAAAGGCATCTATTAGAAGTAGCATGTACATTGATGCTGACGATGAATGTGCCTAAGTTCTTATGGAGTGAGGCTGTTATAATAGCAGCTTATCTAATCAACAAGATGCCATCAAGAATATTATGGATGAAGACACCATGTGAGATGCTCTTGGGCTCGAATGTTTTTAGTGTTCCACCCAGAGTGTTTGGATGCACATGTTTGTGAGAGATCACAGATTGATGGTGAGTAAGCTCCACAAGCAGTTAAATGTATTTTCGTCGGCTACTCATCAAGTCATTAGGGATACGAGTGTTGGTGTCCCACTGAAAGAAGGTTGTTTGTTAGTATGGACGTGACCGTCCGGGAGTTTGAACTATTTTATGGGGAGAATACGGAGTTGAATTTCTTGTTCAAGGATGACTCTACTGATGCTAGTGGAGAAGGGAAGAATAATGAGAATGACATCGTAGTTGGTACGATTCTATGTCCTTTTGAGTCACCGAGGAGTGGTGGTGTCTCGAAAGGGAACTGTCAGTCAGGAGAAACGGACAGCCAGGGAGAGCATAGGGAGCATGAGCACCAGAAGCAGCATGCGCAACATGAGCCGCCTCAGCATGAACAACATGAGCCGTCGCCTCCTATGTCTATGCTAGTGCCAACAAATGCTGATGTTCCAAGTCTCTTTTCTTCAGGTCCTTCAGCCCTTCCACCCGAGTCACCTGGTAAATTTTTTTCCCTCGTACTTCTAATACTCCTGTCTTGCTTCGTAGAACTTCTAGAATCAATGATGGAAAACCTCCAGCTAAGTTTATCAGTTGGGATACTGGCATTGCACATTACATTTCATATGCATCTATTCCACCTGCATATAAGTCATTCCTTGCATCATTGCATTCAGTGCTTGTACCGAACAATTGGCAGGTAGCTAAGCAAGATCCTAGGTGGTTGAGTGCCATGCAGGAGAAACTTCAGGCCTTGGAAAAAAATGACACATGGGAGCTGGTACCACTGCCAGCTGGGAAGCGTGTTGTTGGATGCAAATGGATTTATACTGTTAAGCATACTCCAGAGGGCAAGATTGACAGGTACAAGGTCAGATTGGTTGCTAAAGGCTACAACCAAACTTATGGTATCGAATATGACGAGACCTTTGCTCCAGTAGCAAAGATCAGCACTGTGCGAGTGATGGTGTCATGTGCTGCCAACTTCAATTGGCAACTACGTCAGCTAGATGTCAAGAACGCCTTTTTGCATGGGGATATCCAGGAGGAGGTGTATATGGAGATTCCACCGGACTTTGATGCTTCATAAGCAACTGAGAAGGTATGCAAATTGAAGGAGTCTTTGTATGGGCTAAAACAGTCTCTAAGAACATGGTTTGATAGATTCAGATTTGCAGTCTATGTTATGGGGTATAGGCAGTGCAATGGAGATCATACTGTATTTTACAGGCACTCCAAGACTTGTATCACTATTCTTGCAGTCTATGTGGATGATATTGTAATTACTGGAGACGATACTGAGGAGATTCTATGGCTGAAGAAAAGACTTGGAAAGGAATTTGAAGTCAAGGATTTGGGACAGTTGAAGTACTTTCTTGGAATTGAAATTGCAAGATCACAAAAGGGTATATTGCTTTCTCAGCGAAAGTATGCTCTGGACCTTCTTTCAGAGACAGGGGTGCTCGGTTGCAGGGTTGCTTCTACTCCTATCGAGCAGAATCACAAGTTGTGTGCTGATGGTAGTGATTCGGTGAGTAAGGAGCAATATTAAAGATTAGTTGGTCGGCTTATATATCTATGCCACACGAGACCTGATATTACTCAAGCCGTGAGTGTGGTGAGTAGATATATGCATGATCCCAGAGAGTAGCATATGGAGGCAGTTCACAGAATTCTCAGATATATTAAAGCTATGTTGTACTGGGCGCTAGGCGAGGCGAGGCGACAGGCCACCCGCCTCGCCTAGGCGTCGCCTAAGCGTCCGCCCAGAATCTGCTGCTCTTGAATTAAAAAATTATGTATTTATGTATACAACAAATATGTAGTATAACTAATAAGCAATAAACATTAACCAATAAGTACAAAAGTAATATAAGAAGCCAAAAAGATGAAATAATAAATGTTCAACATCAAGAAAAGATAGTAAATATAATTGTGCCACCCTAGACGACCCTAGGCGGGTCATTTTTTCTCCTGGGCGACCCTAGACGGGCGCCTAGGCGAGCATCGCCTCACCCAGGGAAATTTTCTCCAGGTCGAGGCGAGTCCTCTGTCACAGGCGCGCCTAGGCCGCCTAGGCGCGCCTAGGCGTCGCTGTGACAACATAGTATTAAAGGAAGTCCAGGAAAGGGATTATGGTTCAGAAGTTCGGGACATCTGAGAGTTGAAGGCTACTGTGATGCCGATTAGGCGGGTTGTATGGATGATCGCAGGCCCACTACAGGTTACTGTGTTTTTGTTGGAGGCAATCTTGTATCTTGGCGTAGCAAGAAGCAAGATGTAGTGGCTAGGTCTACAGCTGAGGCCGAGTACAGGACTATGGCAGTTAATCTGTGCGAGATGATGTAGATGAAGAGCTTGTTGTCTGAGATGCGACTATTTAGAGGATAATCTCTGCAACTTTGATGTGACAACACATCAGCAATTAATATTGCAAACAATCAAGTTCAGCATGATCGTACCAAACATGTGGAGATTGATCGGTTCTTCATCAAGGAGCAGTTGAATGGAGGAGTTTTAACTTTGAGCTATGTGAAATCAGGAAAGTAGTTAGCTGATTGTCTAACTAAAGGTTTAAGTCCTAGAGAGTTTGATACCTTTTGTAACAAGATGGTGATGATTGATATCTATCACCCATCTTGAGGGGGAATGTTGAATTATAAGGATTTATTTAGTCCCACGTCGGATAGAAAATATGGAGGAGGCTTGCCTCCTCCTATATATATATATATATATATATATATATATACTCCCTCCTGAATAATAAATCATCAATTATTTTTTTCTACAAGACCATTTCAGCTGATTCATGTTCAACTTCGATCATGTTTAGTTTGGGCCAATTTAGATATTGGGTGTTTATTTCGGTGCATATCTTTTAATTATTTATCTTATTTTGGACCAATTTAGATATTGGGTGTTTATTTCGGTGCATATGTTTTAACTATTGTTTATTTCTAAGATTAGTTATATCTAGTGGTTCTTATTATAATTAATTTTGTTTAGTAAGTTTGACTAGGATTCGTTACTTGATGGCCAAGTCTTATATAGCCTATATAAACAGACACCGGGTCGTTTGGTACACAGTAATAGATATGGAAATATATTACCCCCATATATATTACTGTGTTTGGCATAAACCCAATCAAGAATTTTTAGGAATAACATATTCCCTTGGGCATCATATTTCCCACCATTGCGGGGAATATTATTCCCATGGTGAGGGTTGGGTATAACGATGTTTTTGAAATTACCTAAACCACCCCTCATCAACACATGGACCCAAATTCAAATTAGACCCAAATTCAACCTTATTCGACCAAACCTGACCCGGACCCGATTAGACCCTTACATGATCCAACCCGGATCCAAAACTCGACTTAAACCAGGGCGAATCTGACACAAGCTTGAACTTGACAAGAACTTGACCAGTCCATACCAAAACCTGAACCGACTTGACCAAAATCTGACCCGACCAACAACTGGCATGAACCTGACCCGACATGACTCCACTAGACCTAAACTATACCCAACTCAATTAGGTTATTATAATATAATTTTGTGAGCCTCTTGCATTTTAAGCTAAATATGCTCAGAAATACAATATTCCTAGCAATTTATTTATAATATCTAATATAGGTATTCTATATTCCCATGAATAGTATGTGTTATACCAAAGCAGTAAAAGCAAATACCTAGAAATTTGATGCCCATGAATATAATTCCTAGGAATATGAATTTTCTGGGAATATCACAATCCATGTACCAAACGGCCCCATATGCTCTTATTTGTATGCAATGAAGATTTGAAGAAGTTTATTGAGTTTTGGTGCATAGCATTGCTTGATGTTATTTCTTCTCCTTCAACCTTTTTATTTTTCAAACCATGCCCTGGAAACCCCACCTTTATTCTCCTTTGCATAACCTAAATCCAAACCAAAATATTCCAATTACCAAATGCCTATTCCTATTAATCATCCAGAAAATTGGCTGCTACATTTACATATTCAGATCCGGATATGCAAATTCTTCAATGAAAAATCAGCCCGACTTTTGGTACAGAGGTCCGTTTTGGGTGTGCAAGCCCAATTTGTAAAGGTGATGTGAAGTACTACAAGTCTACAACTTCCATGTTTCAAGGAACATTCACATTCCGTTGATAAAGTTTTCAAATCTGTTGTTGAAGTTGTATCATAGATTCTGGACAGGTTGAGGATCGCAACTTTTTGGTAAACTTGAACCTTATGTTGATTTCAATTGTGAACTCTGAATATCTGTGAGGGTTATATGTTCGTAGATTATTGATTAGATGATTACCATTGCTTCGTAATTAGACCCCAGATCTTAAATTGTCAATTGTGATTCAAACCGACTAGATTGCTTGATCTGTGTCAATATATCATGCATCAGAATCTTGTTCTTGAATATAGACAATAAATCATGTTTTCTTGTATATTATGATTAATAATTAGTTACTAACCAATCTGAACTCTTTTGATGAATATATTTGTTATTTTTCAGTTATTGGTTCAGCTCTTCATTTTGCTTTGACTTTCCTCCTAGGGTTCATTTCTATTGGCGTCTTTGTTTAGGGTTATAGAGCTGGTAGCTGTGTTCCAAGTCCACAAAAGAATGTGGAAAAAGAGTTTCTGAAGAAGTATTGGGCAAAATGGAAGGCAAATCATGTTGGCCGGTGGTATGCTCGTTTATTCCTCAATTATATGTGTGAACCTTTCAAATTATAATATTTGATAGATAGGCTTCAGCTCTTAGAATAATGATGTTTTATTTTTCATATACCGCATGTTCTTAGTTGGATGAATTCTCTTCTTACTGGTGCATAACTTCATTTTTATTAGTCTGACGATTAGTGCAGTATTTAGTATTTTTTTTCTTAATTGTTACTACAGATGGGTTGTTGGACTCAATGAAGTTGGTGCTGAATAATCTCATTGTATACGATGATTAGCAAAGGATTTGTTGCTCCACATTTTGTAAAGGATTCCTATCGTTTCTGTAGATTTGTGGGAAGTTCCTGAATACGTTCCCTATATGCAGTCTAATAAGCGAATGTTCCACGATTTGGGTGTTCTGGACAAGGCTTAATATAGTGACTAAACAAATACTATTGTTTATATTGAGGTGATTGAAGTGTTTACTTGTGTTAGTTGGTTGGTTTATTATTTTTTAATTTTGTATTGGTTTGCTTGACAACCAAGACTTTTGGGCTATAAATAATAAAGTATTGAGACTCTTTATCTTCTTTTTTTTCTTTCTTATTTTACCAGCACGTGAGTTATTTGTAATCTGTGTGATTTTGCATATTTGCAATTAGGTCCGAGATGTTCCAAAACCCTACACCAAACTCTTTTCTTCTCCAAACCCTAATCCCATCTAAGCAGCTTAATCCCCATATTTCAGCCATCAAACAACTCTGATACCCTTATTTTTCCTTAGCAACACGTTAACTACCATCCCTATACCTTGAAAACTTTGTTTTCCTCCTTTATACTCTCACATCGCCCAAATCTCCTCCTTTTCACTGTTGTCCAGTAACTGAAAATGATTAAGAAGAGAAGCCTAAACCCTTTCTACCATCAACCCTAAACTCCAAATCGGTACATACATCTGGGGTTGAGTTGGGGACTTACTACATCAGAGGTTTTGAAGTTTTTAGACAATGATAGTAGTCTGCATAGTAGTTTGCAGGGTGTCTGTTCTATTTTTTCTTGTTTTAGAAAAGGATGTTCTTTGCTTTTACATCTTTATTTATTTTCCAGTATCAAGCTTGTAATGTAATGGTGTAATCTAGAATATGCATTGTTTTCCACACATTGTTAGTCGGTTAGTCCATTGAAATAATTCATACTTGATTGCTTACTACTGTTTTTCTTCATATCATGCTGATGCTTGATCTTCTTTTGATGTTGCAGTCGTGCAATGCCGCATATAAAAACATACACTCGATATAATGGTCAAGATCTTGCGTAAGGCTGCATCCAGAAATTATTTTACGCTTGTTGGCTTCCATGTATCAATAGCATCTTACCTCTGCCTTTTAATTTTTTTTGTTCTTACTGTTTGTTTTGCGAAAAGATGAGAGGGTAAACCTCCCCTTTGCTTCATTAAAGAGTGGTTAATGGAACCTCAAACGATACAATATTACAAAATACACCGCATAACGTTCTAACAAGTCCCCAACTACATGATAAAGTCGAAAGATACAACCACAATCCACATATAGAACACACATCCCTCCACAACCCATAAAGAACACACATCCCCTACATATCAGCCGACTCCCGAATTTTGTGATTCTGCTGCTTTTGCTTCTTTGGTCATCTTCTGGAAGCTCCTCCTGGCCAAAACTTGATGTTACTTTGATGCAAGTAGTAGGATAGTATCATTTTTTTTTATTAAAACACCTATTGTTTCTTTCAAGCCTCACCCCCAACAAATGGATGCTGCCATTAATTTCAAAGCCACTCGTCCCCTTCTCGACTCCTCTCTCTCTCCAAGAACCCATGGAGATTTCACAGTTCCCTGGTGGCCGTTTATTCCCATGTGTGCTTTACATGCCTCCCATATTGGTCGCACAACTTTGCAGTGGAGTAGCGTATCTTCCAGTGTTTACCTATGGTTGTTACGAAAAACACAACTATTTGGACCTACCCAATTGCGCTTTTCTAGATTATCTTTATTCAATATAGCATTTTTTCAGGTTCTTTCAAATAGCATTTTTTATATTCTTACTGTTATGTGGCTTTACTATTTGCAAATTGCAATAGATGGTTCCTGCTTACTTCAGCAAATTTAAGCAAAGCTGCATGGGGTGCGCTGCAGAAGAACAATTCACAACTTATGGTTCGCTCCTATGAGGTAAAACTACTTGAACGGTGTACCCAGAAACATCTAGGGCCTAGCCATTACTTTGTGACGATAAATATTCCAACTATCCAACTCTTTGTAAGCCAGTAAGTAGCAGGTTACTGATTTTATTACAATCAGCACTTTTCTTCTGGAAGGTATATTAAAGCTCTTGATATCCGTTTGCTTAGTATTTTCAAATAGTGTCAGTGTGATGATTCCATCAAGGTGATCATGAAAAGACACGTCAGAACAACCATTTCCCTGTCATTTTCTACATACAAAAGTTCATCTGCATAGTTTATATTCGTTGAAGATATTTATCGAGGTCATAATTACAAATACATATTTTCGTGGCCATAACAATTCAATTTTTCAGTTGGGGGTGCTATTTTTGCCATCTACCATCCAGTATAATGGATGTCCGTTTTCATGCACAGAGAAGAACGACTCTAACCAGGTTCTCCATATATAACCTAGTTGCAGTCCAATAAACCTTGAGACTTTCTTTTATTGTTCGCCAGCCACAACTTTCTTGTTTTTTCCAGGGAAACTCGAAGCCACCAAAATATGACGGAAGTACTAAAACAAAGTTGGTCAGTCTTTGTTGGAAGGGGAACACTTCCTCGGAAGTGATCCAATTGCCTGTACCATACCAACTTCCTCCCCAGCCATATACTTCTGAAGGTCTGGGTTAGTCTGCAGTGGTTACTGTTACTAATCATTGCTATTATGGTTAACATTTCATTGAAGTATTCTATGTATGGCTAGAAGCAACATAATTTTGTTTTCGTATTTTCTGTTCCAGATGTCCCTTGGTCATGGGATAGGCATTATTCCAAGAAGGATGTATATGGTCAGGTTTGGCCATCTCTAATGTAGTTTTACACCAAGAGTAGCTTTGCTCGGATGGGATACATTTCAAATGTGGCACTGATTGTTCATATAGGATGAAGACTTATGAAGTATTGTTGCAGTTTCTGACCGGTTAGACAGTAGGTTTCCCCATGTGGTGATGTTTAGGTTGTGGCACGATGAAATGACAGAAGTTTGCATGTCAAATTCTAGTTGGTGGAAATGCTGCATTAGGTTCTTCAGTTAGTTGATGTAGTTGGTGGGTGCCATTTGGTAATGAAGATTCAAGCTTGTATTGTGGATGCTTAGGTTAATTTTGTCATTAGCATCAGTTGAAGGTGTGAAATTTTGGTGTTTAGCTTTTTCGATTGGTTGACAGTTAATTTTGTCATTAGGTGAGTGTGCAATTATGTTTGAACTGGTTTCAAATACCAGAAGGTTTTGGCATCCTTGTTCCGATAAATATCTGTGCCCGTCTTGTTTGTGTACTCCTCAAGTATGGTTTAGGAGCACGAATGAGGTGCATCCACTGTTGTAAAAATCCGACTAGTCCCCGATTGGTCGGTAGTAGGCCTTCGCCGACTCGACTAGGGGGCTAGTCGGCAAAAAATAGGCTAAAGAATTCACTGAATTGATGTAGATTAGTGCATTTGTGAATGAAAATAATGTTATATGACACGTGAATTTATGTTAGTTGTGACAATGCTATAAAATTATTTCGTAGGATTACCAAAAATATTCTTGCTGTTCCAGAAGATTCCCTTTGTTTCTTTTTTGGACGTACTAGAATTTGTGGTGCTAAGTTTCTTTTGCCAATATTATCACCAGTATTTGATACTGGAGCAGTTGCCAATTAATGATTAGTGGCATAAAGAAGCTTGGAACCTCGACATATATGAATATAATTTAACTAGTAACATTGAAATCTTTTTCGTCATCTGTGATTCTTTTTTGAAGGCGTGCGCGAGAAAGTATTTCATACTTTTAGAACTCAGTTGCTAGATCCCATACTTGTTACATTCAATGTTTTAAGCTTTATTTTGACAAAATTTGGCTAGGATCTCCTTGATTCCATCATTTTGTCTCAAAATTTTGTTTTTCCATTGGGCCATTTTTTGGGATAACTCTAGCTCTGGACAGAAGCAACCATACTTTGTAGTCTCAGTAGGACCAACCCAACAGACATTGACCAGGAAGTCTGTGAATTGGTGCCATTAATTTCCTTCACATTTTAATTTTATGTTAGTTAATTGGTTTACTATTGCTGCTGCTGCAGCAACAAGAAGAAGAAGGATCATGCCCTCTATAACACAAGCAATTGCGTCCTTCTTTACAGGTGCAGCTTAACTACCATACTATTGCTCACTCCTCCGGACTGGTGCATACTTTTCATTGTTCATCGCTGCAACAATCAAAATATGAGCATATAATTCCTAAACTCAAAGCATAAGCTGCAATCCTTTGGTGACCCCTTCCCACACACTATCAAAAGATTTTGTGAGTAGAATATGTGATTGATTCAGCAACTAATGCAGACATGAAATAGTTGAGTTGTCCACGTGACTATACATCACTAGTTGTCACGATCCGATTCCAATGTAGTGGGTCTAGTCGGATCATGTCCAGCCTGCACCGTTGTGAGACGGCGGCAGTAAGCTGTATCAAGCAGTGAAACACAACATACAGAAACATCTAACGAAAATAAAATATTTTATTCAATTGGAAAAAAGTCTGAAAATGAAACAAACAACAGCAATATTCATTTTATTACAAATGATTCTGAAAAGAAAGAAGTACTAAGCCAATATTCTAAGGTTCAGGGGTTCCTGATTCAGCCGAGTCTGCGGGACCCAAGTCAGACCCGTAGAAGGTAAAGTAAGGCAGCTCCTCTTCGTCGCAATCACCTAAAAAATGGTGGGTCTCCAGTCAGGAGGGAGCAAGAACACATTTCATCCACATCTAGCAATTCTAAATTAATAATAATTATAAAGTGTGACAATATATTTTTGTATTTAATAGTAAAAAGACCAACAAGCGAGATGATGTCAATGGCCAGAATGATGCAATGCTAAGCTAGTTTTTGAGTATATAACATGGCCTGTGACCGGCTGGGATAGAGGCAATATGTATACTAACGTTTCGGCCGAAACGAATAGTATACGGTACGGCTTAACCCACAGTGAGGTTGGGGTTAGCGCAGACATGTAACAAGCGAGATTTGACTTTGGTCACAGACGTTATACTACTCCCCCAAGCAATCCCCAAGCAATGAGTCAATGAGTCAATAATCAACATTTCAAGATAGTCATCCAACAATCCATCAACCTATGTGGAGTCCGAGAGGGATCCACGGTGAATCAGTGTAACTATATTACATGTAACTAACTGATGCATATACATTTAATTATTAAAATAAAAGCGCATACATGGATTAGATATGAACTTGCCTCAGAATATTCCTTGACTTGGCAGCAACCAGAAAGTGAGTGCTAGGGTTTACGAATCAGAACCTACAAGATTGTAACGCCAGTTTTAGTAACCAGGATTACGCCCTAAATCTAAGGTACAAAACTAGGCCAAGTCTACAGGTTGGTGATCCTAATTGGAAACCATTTGTACATAAATATAGTTTTTGTTACAAAAATGATATTAATATATAACTATTTAAATAAATATAGGTTTTGTCGTAAAATAAATAATTTTTAAGAAAATTACTAAAAAATGTATTTCTTTGAAATTAATAATTTTGTAGAAAAATAGATTTATCTAAATAATATTTGAAAGAAGAATTTATTTATTGGGATTAATAATTAACAAAAACGATTTTTCTTAGAAAATACATTTTAACCATTTTTTTGAAATTTAAAAGAGAAATTAACTTTTTAAATACTAAAATAGTTCTTTTGCATAAAAATACGGTTTTCTTGCCAAAGTTATGATTTTAAATTAATACAAAACATTTCGTTTATTAATACTAAATAACCATCATTTTTACCAAAAATTAATTATTTTAACAAATAAAACTCTTTTATGAAAATTACTCAGCTTTTCTTTATTAATCTATTACCAAAAACCTTTTTGATTTAAAAACACTTAAAAGGAGAATATATGTATAAGAAATTAATTATACAATTTTACCTACAACTTTAACATAAAGAGTATTAATTTTAACAAAACTTTATTTACTAATACTTTAATAACACTAAAACTTTTGTTAAACATTTACTAAATAATTATTAGGTTTTTAGAAATACAACCCAGTTTATAATCACATAATTAAACAATCTAATTCATTAATCCACATTTTAATTAATTAAAGATTAAACAACAACAACCTAAACAAAGTTTCCTAAAAAGTAATAATTACAAACCATGCTACTAATTAACACAACAAAACTAAAACAACAATTCTACAGAAACCAATTAATCCATAGAACGGTCTCTAAGGTCAGAATATGAAATATGGGTTCTGTAAAGAAATAACAGACAGAAAGGGAAAGGATTTACCCAAGGCTTGCACAAAGGAGTACCGAGGGGAGGCCTCGGACTCGGAACAATGCTGGGATTGACGAGCACGGACACGTGCGTGCACACGGGCGGACACGTGGGCGAAGGTGCGTGGAACCGGGGCGCGCGCGGGGCTGGCGGACGGCGACGGGCGGCCGACTGCTGCCGGGCGGGTGGCAGTCGGTTGCTCGAAAATAGGGGAAGTGGGGTCTGGATTCGAAGAGGGCGGCGAGGGGAGTGCGGTGGCGGTCGCGGATTTGAATTTGGTGGAGATTTGAGAGAGTTATGGAGTTTTTGAGGAGAAAATGATTTGTGAAGCTTCTGGTGTTTCTCCTCTACTGGGGATATTACGGGAGATGAAAAAGGAAGAGAAAGAGGACGTGGGTGTGTGTGCGGGATGAGAGGGAGAACCGGTGAGTGAGAATGAATGGGTTTTGGGTTGGGTGAACCTAGTTGGTTTAAGTCATTGGGCCAAAATGGTTGGACTGGGTTTAAGGCTCACAAACAATAATAAATAAATAAAATACACGAACAGAACATGGGTCTTACAACCTTCCCTTCTTAGAAAATTTTGTCCTCGAAATTTCAAGATGAGGGCCGGGGTACAATCATGCAATCATGCCTCAAACCAGTTAGGATATTCTTCCTCAACAGCCTTGTGCCTAACTAGGCTAACTGTCCTATAGCAAATCCATCTAGTGCAATATCTTCATCAATATTATCCACTATTTTAAAATAACATTCTTCCCTCCTTATAAACACAATCACTATCCATAATTATGGATTTCAGTTTTCATCCTTGAATTGTCAATTACCGTCATCACCTTAGAAAATTTTTCTTTCACATTTTCATACTAAACACATATAATATTTCCTCCAATATATACTATACTTTCTTCAGCTTGCTAATATATACAAAATTTAATTCTATGATTTGATACACTTCGTCTTGTCTTAATACTTCAATATCAAGCCTCGGTAACCCAATATCATATTTTAGAATCCAACATCATACTTCTATACTCCAATTTGTCATGATTAGAAAAATTTATCATTCCTTACCCATATGTGATCACTCTGTAATTTATTTAGACGTCCATTTTCATCAACATGTGTATATCTTGATTCTAAATCCTCATTTTCCATATTTGATCCCGAAATCTCAACAAAATTTAATTATCATGCTTAAGCTCGAATCCTTCATCTTGATTTTACTGTATCATTTGATTAAACATTTCTCTGTCAAAAAAAATCTTATTAAATCTTTCCACCTTGTATTATTTACAATCCTCCTATCTCTGCTTTCTGATCTGTAATCTTTTGCACTTTTAAATTCATATGATTGTCATCCTTAATTATTTACACCTTAAGTCCAAAATTTCTAGTTTCAGTCGTTATTTATATACTTTCTTATTCATCATACACCTTCCTAAAGTGCATCTCCAACCTCTAATCTATCAATTTTACATTCCTTTATTCAAATCACAACTATTCATTTTTATCTCATCTTTACCCCATAACTCATGTACTCTATAAATCTCTGCTATACATCTTTCCAGGTTTAAATCATGAGGCATAATCGGATTCGAGGCATGATCGCTAGGTACAATGATAAAATATAGGCACGGTCAGAATTATCTAGATATGATCTGAGATATAGTTGGAATATTATTGTGATCAAAATTATTTTATGCACGAGTAAAATCTAGCTACGATTAAAATATAATCAAATGATTAAAGATAAGAAAAATCAAATGAGGTCTCGTGACACAGAAAAGACAACAAAGAAACGAGCGTCAACAGTTTATTGAAAAGGCAAAAAGAAATGAAATCTTCTATGATGAGGGACAAAATTTTCAATTCAAATTGGGATGAGGTATAGGAGTTTGTGACTCAGGAAAAAATTAACAAGTTGAATGATAGTAGGATAGCAAGGGTGATTAGAGAATCTATGATATGAATGTAATCAGATAAGATATTTCTGAAGGTGGAGACAATCGCTAGAAATGTAAATCCTCCAACCGAATAAAAGTCAGAATAATTTGATGGTGCAAAAAAAAGAGACAAACATGGTATGGATATAGTCTTAATAATATTCGGAAACCAAATATATCCAAAGTCACTTTGCCTCTAATTCATGCCTCGCCAGAGTGCACCTGACAGCAGTGAATTTTTGGCTCCATAACTTGAATAATAATAGGTTTTCGAGTAGTCTATCAAATTTATCCATTTCATGGCTGAGCAATGTAGGGGCAAATATGATGCATTTAGGACATAGTCTCAATAATATCCGAAAAACTATGAACACCTGAAATTACTTCAACTTAGAGTCTATGTCTCGCCAGTGCGCAACTAGCTGCAGTAAACTCGCAGTTTCCATAATTCAGACAAATGACTACAACGCAAATGTGCGAAGCCATATTAGGTCACTGAATATTTTCTCAACTTTGTCCATGAGAATTTCAAAGGAGCTTCCGAAAAATTCAAACGAGTTCTAAAGTTCTAATCTGTTGGCCCTATGATTGTATCATATTTTTGAATATGGTTAATATGTTAAGTTTAGCATTTCATTATCACTAATCTTCATACTATCGCTATAGCATTTCTACTTATACTTATACCTTTGGTTATATGTGCCTATTGGTTTATATTTTAGTGATATGAGCTTATCTATCTTAAATTTAATCGGGTTGCCAAAATCAAAACTATGTTTTTGATTTTGGTTATTCAATTAAATTTAATCATTATGATATCACTAATATTTATGCTATCACCTTAGCACTTATACTTAAACTCAACATTGTCCTAATGTGCATTAAACTTATCATTCTTGCTACTATGTATATTGCTTTGTTCGTCTAACATGTACATGCAGAAAAGCAATAAGCAATGAAATCATGGTGGGCCAAAGACGACGGATCCCACAAGATTTCTCTGAACCACCCGACGACATCTCCGGAGCCACGCATTCGGGGGGTTCCGCTGCCCGGTCAGTGGACGGGGGTCGAGGGGGCAGCGCCCCTCGTCGGGGGTTTGGGGGCGAAGCCCCCGAAAGGTATTCAGTTTTCACAAACTGGATATCTTTGGACAGCTGCCGCCAAGGAAAAAAGCCAGCACCTATCAAAGGAAGAAGCCAAGCCATGCCATCATCATTTCAAGACTCTGAAGAAGCCTGCGCCTGCTACAGTATTTCTGGAGTCTGTAATGAGTCTTAGGAATATTTGTAAACACAAGAAATGGATGGTAAAATCGAAAGCTAGGGTAGACATTAGCCCAGGATCATTTTCGGATGAAAACCGGCATACCGACGGTATACCGGTCCATACCGACAGTATACCGATTTTGTTCACAGAAAATTTCTGTCTACAAAATCGGCATACTGACGGCATACCGGTTCTTACCGACGGTATACCGGTTTAGTAACGTTGAAATTCCAACGGTCGAAAATCCGAGCAATTAATGCTCCTAACGGCTATATTTCTAGCCGTTGCATTCCAGACCGGTATACCGGTTCATACCGGCGGTATGCCGGTTCGCAGACTGAAAAGTTGCCTTGAGCTCTTTTCAATGCTTTGGTTATAAATAGCCTTGAACCCCTTCATTCAAGGTTGATGCTTTGAGCCTAAAAATTTCTAAACCACCAAAGCTTATCCACAAACAACTCTACAAAGCTTTCATTTGCCATCCACAAATTGTGTTAGAGTTATTGAGTTGAAAAGTAAGATCTTCATCTTATTGTATAAGGAGATCAAAACCTACTGTGAAAGGTTGAAGTTGGAGAGTCTTCGTATCCAAACTCTCGGTTGAAGTTGGAGAGTCTTCGTATCCAAACTCTCGGTTGAAGTCGGAGAGGCCTTCGGATTAAAGCTCTCGTGTAAGAAGTTGGCGAGTTCTTCGGATCCAAACTCGTGTGTAACTATTTACTCAAATAATGGATTAAAGCCGGAGAGAGTTTCGGGACTGGAATGCCTCTTGGGAGGATACCAAGATATATCGTGTGTCGGTATTGTTATTGCTTCTTCTCTTGCACTTATATTTTTAAATTTCCAATTAGCTTGTGATAAGTGCTTGATTTGTTAGCTTGACCCTATTCACCCCCCTCTAGGGTTCCTACAATTGGTATCAGAGCAAAGACTCTATTATTAGGCTTAACATCCTTAGAGTAGATCCTTGTTACTTTTCTATGGCATCGTATTCCTCATACTCCTCCTCCGATAAAGAGGGTTTTTACTTCTAGTAGCATAGACAATCATGTTTCTTCTAAATGCAAGAAATACTCTAAGTGGAAAGCCATGGCTAAACAATCCTTAGAGATTCTTGACAACCTTCATTCTACAAATGAAGAACTTTCTGAAAAGGTTATTCATTTAGAAGAAGCAAATGAGTTTTTGAGAAATGAAAACAATAATTTATTATCTAGACTTGATTCTCAAAACTCATCATGTGTTTCTTTAAAGAGTTTGAATGAGGCTTTAATCTTGAAAATCAAATCACTTTCCTCATCTATAGAAGATCTTAAAAGTCAAACGCTTGTGTTAACTTCTTTGCACGATTCTTCTATTGATTCTTTAAAGAAACAAAATGATGATTTTATTTCTAGAATTGCTTTATTTGAAAAAGAGAATTATGCTTTAAATGCTAAATTTGATTCTCTTACTTGTTTGCATGATGATTTGCTATTAGAACATAATATTCTTAAAACAAAATCTACTCATGCTCACTCTAGAGATATTCATCATTCTAGTATGTCACATGTTCATAACCATGCTCATTCTAATACATGTGCACACACTAGCATTAGGTGCTTTTATTGCTCTCGTATTGGACACATGAGCTTTACATGCCCTATTCGTAGGACCTTTACTACCAATGCTAGAGTAAGTGCTATATGGGTCCCTAAAGCTAATAAATGTGGATCCAAGTTTATTTGGATACCAAAGTCTTCATCTAATATTGTAGTTGAAGCTTCTTGTATCGGAACATAGCACCGAGGAGCATGTTGGTGGTTGCAAAGCTCAAATGTCATCTTCCAAGCAATTTCACCAACACAAGCATGGCCACTAGAGCCACTTTGGTAACATGCTAAACGATTCTCTTTAAATTGTTTATATTTGTAGAATCTTGCATGTTTCTCTTGATGTCTTGCTACTAGCTCACATTGATATCCTTTAGTTGTCTTTTATATAAATCAATGTGAGATTTAATACTAGCATGCTTAGTTAATTTTCTTATTAATTATTTTATCTAGCATGACTAGTTGCTCAGCTTAAATGATTAGTTAACACTATATAGTTTATCACTCATTTTCTATTAGTGTGACACATTTATATATGCATGCTCGTTATTCTTAATCTTTATTTATAAAGCATGCATATCACTCTAGTCCATACGAGCTTGGTTTTGATTTGAGTTAATATGATTTTAACTCTCCGTCTTTAAAGTTTTTGAAATAGTTACTTCTTGCCGGTTTGTATTTAATATGTCATATTTATCTTAATCGATATTTGTGAATATATGTGTTTAGCACAAGCTTCTTATCACTTGACAAGTATATACTTATACTTTCACTTTAACCTTGTGCTCATATAATATATTCATTATTGATTCTCATATTTTATTTTGATTAAACCTCTTATGAATCAATTATGTTTTTGCCTAATAAAGATTATTTATATGTGTTTTGAATTTGTGATAGTTTTTCAAACATTCATTAAGGATACTTGACTATATTCATTAAATTTCTATTTACATGTAGATCATGTAATTCTTATGTTGATATATATTTTTGTATAAATATCTTTATGTGGGCAATTGAGTTAAGCTAAAAGTTTTATATTGACTTGGAGAGTATTTAATTATACTTGTTACCTTCAAACTTGTGCTTATCTCATAATTTAGCTATTGACTCCTTTGACCAAATTTGTGCTTCTTGAATCAATTAGCTTCTTCCTTAAAGTCTTCTTTTGATGATATATTCTTGACTTTTTGGTTGGCATTATGGATACATGTTCTTAATTGATTTTTGATCTTTTCATGTATGCCTATTCGTGATATATATATATATATATATATATATATATATATATATATATATATATATATATATATATATATATATATATATATATATATATATATATATAAAAGATTCCTAGCTTTTGATATTTATTTATTTTATATCTTTAAGTTGGGATGGTGAGAGAAAATATTTGTTTATGTTTTACACTTGACTATTTATGGAAGTTCTTTTAAGAATCACATGGTTTTGTGCTTTGTCTTGTTTTTATATTTACCTCCGTTTTTAGTGCACATTTTCAAATCTATATCTTCTATATACTCCTATTGTGCACTATGAAAGCATTTTCGTAAAATATGATTCTTGATATCTTTAGCACATTTATAGCTTTCTTGATCTTAGTGATATTTCCTTGCTCATTCCTTGGGTTTATACTTTTTTTAAATTATTGTTGCCCAATAGTTTTTGTAGCTCATGAGAATACATGTAATTGTTACATCATATTTCTCATGAATTTAGCTACTATGGTTTGAGCTTTTATGATTGAGATTTTGTATTTCTAGAGAATACACTTATGTCATAATGGTTATAATATTTTGCATTCTCTAGATCGATCTATCATTTTATTATCTTGGGTTAATCTCAATACTTGGCAAAGAGATTTATTTTATTATATTTTCATGAGTATCTCTTTTGGTCTATACTTGATAAGAGATTAATTCATTTATTTGTCATCTTATGCTCTTATCCTTGCTTAGTAAAGAGTCTATAAATTATTTTGTTCATTCAAAATGTATTGTCCTCTTTGTGAACTCTATGCTTGAACAAGTATCTTTAGTGTTAGTGACTTAAGATTAAATGAGCACATTTATCTTGTTAATGACCTACCTCATTAATCTTAATTAGTTATGTAGCTTGCTTATTTATGATATATTGTTAAGCTATATAATTTGGTTCACTTTCACTCATCTAGCTATTGTTTTTCTTTTCAATCTATATAAGATATGCTAGTTTACATAAACAAGATATGTGATTCTTCTAAATGTAATTTGTATCCTATTTTAGATACATATGTTTGTTCTCTAAAACTAGTTTTACAAATTCTTGATTAGATCTTGTTTCTCTTGGAGGTTTGTGATTCCTTTCTTTAAGTCTTCTTCCTTATTAGTCATTAGCATGTATCTCTTAAATTTCTCTCACATTTGAGTCATGAATTCATCGTATTATCATTTACATCTCTTCTTGATTATGTTTGCAATCATTTAAATGCGAATGACTTTTTTCTATATTTTTTATTATTTTATGAGGTTTTATCATAAATATGGATTTGGGATTTTATTTATGAGATTTGTTGGATCATGTTTAATTTGTTTATTTTTATTGATAAAATATCCTAATGGTTGAGTAGTCCTATATTATCTTATTATATGATTATCAAACTAATTTATTACTCTACTTTGACTACTCATGGATTGCCACATATGGGCCTTCGCTATTTGAACTTTATGGTTTATTATTTACCATTAGCAAGGTTTGGTTTTTATCCGTTGATGGGTACATATATAGTGAAACATATCTAGTCCATGTAAAGTAATAAATTGGTTGATTCTTTCTTAATTAGATAATCATGGACATGATGTTTGAGTTTTATTTTATTTTTTAGCTATATTCTATCTATCATCATGATTGTTCTTAATTGACTTTATTCTTTTTCGTGATGACTTTTTCTCAAAGGATAACATACATTGATCTATCTTATTTAAATATGAGATCCTCCTATATAGATTAATGTATGCTATACGTGCTAAATTGGAATATTCTTTTGATTTCTCATCTTTAATGGCTATTAATTGGTTACCTCTTCTTGACTAAAGATGACATTATTCGTCTTATGACAATTTTGAAGCCTTATATGCATTGAGCAGGGGGGGGGGGAGAAATCCTTAGTTGATTTACCCCTAGATCTTTATATTATCTACTTTTATGCTATAAGTGCTTTGGAACTAGATACGCATATTTTGAGGGGGAGCAAATAAATTGCTTCAATTCATCTACACTCCCGTATATGTCGTATATCTAGTTAATTATGGACTCATATGTTCGTCTATTTCATATCCTATTGATTGAGGTCATGATATTTTTATTTGTGAAGGTTTTATGAGAAGTGTATGCAAGTGTCTTTATTATTACCTTTTTTTTCTTATATGGATTAAATAAGTCTTGTTAATATTAACTTTCATATCTTATCTTGATGACTATTGTGCTTTCATTGTTTTGGCTTTTCTTATATGCTTAATTGATTTGGCTTTTCTTATTGAGGACTTACCTAAAATTCTTGTTTATCTATATTGGTAATACTTTGAGGGGGAGCATTCAAGTCGACTGAACTTCTCATTCTCAAGTATTTTTCTCCTTTACCTTCATGTTTTTATCTAAAGGGTATTCATATAGCATGATAAGGTAATTGAGTTCGAATGCATGAACTTGAATAAGTAAACATATTTTACAAATACTAAGATTATTCTATACCAATTCCTTTACCTTCATTGATCATTCTTTTATTTTGTTCCACTATTTATTTGTGGACAAGTGTGACTATAAACATTTTCTTTGATCAATATTTCATTTATATATTTTAATTGGTATCAAGTTTACATATGTCAATATCTCAATTGGTATCCTCTTCATTGATATCCTCTTTTTTTTGCAATTATCTAATCCTCATGGCGTTTGATTAAAATTCTTTACTCATAATTCTCTTCCAAAACTAGAGTGATATTTCATATAATATTATGTTTTGGAGTTTCTTTCTTGGATTTTAAGTTGGTAAAACTAATTTTTGACTGTTCATCAATTTTATTTGTTTTAGCAACTATATTATGTTTTGACATTCTTCTTTTAAATATTTGATGTTCTACATTGGCAATGTAGCTTTATAAACTTGTCATTACACCCTTCTCTCTTTGTTTTTCATTAGTATATCTTGATCATGATTGTCTATAAGTTTATAACACCCAGTTTTCCAGAAGAGGGTAATTTTGAAATTTTATAATTATAATTATTATTTAATGATATTTATTTCATATTATGATTTTTAGTGATTTTTAATTATTTTAAACTATTTAAATTCATGACTTGAGATTTTAGGTGTTTTGCTAGTGAACCGTAGAGACTGTCTACCCTGGAGCCTAGCCATGTGATTAGGATATCTCATTTATCGTTTTTAGTTTGAGGGTATTTTTATCATTTTTGAATTATTTGAATTTAATATATTTTGTTAGGAATTTAAAATGATTTATTTGAGTGGTGTGATTTAATATTATTTGATTAATCTCCATGTGGTTTATGGTTAGCCTAACCTAGATTGGACCTAACCTAGATGAGTCATGACTAACTTAGTGAGCCACTTTGAGAATTAGATGAGTTGGTTAAGGGGGTTAAGTCAAGTTTAGTCATGGTTAAGTGATTTGCAAGGACTAAGAACCTTTTGTTCTAGGCCATCTATTTTTCCCATGATTCAATCCTAGCCATAGGATGAAACCTAAAAACCCTAACCCTAACTATTATGACCAGCCAAGAGACTTTTCCCCTTGCCTATATAATGTCTCTATGGGGATTTGTGCCTCCTTCTTCAATAGTTCTTCATTTCTTAAGGAAATAGGTAAGCCTTCATAAATTCCTTCCTAGTTTAATCAATAGGACTCCTTTTTGATTGGAATTTCTTCCATTAGGATCTAATCATTGTTCTCTTGCTGTTTGTGGTGTTCAAACTCAGCTTTGGGGCAATTTGGAGAAGTTTGCTAGCAAGAGGAAACCCCCCATTAGAGGCTTTTCTTGCAATTTGACACCACTAGGTAAATCAATGTAAACACCATTAAAATTCTAGTTTCTTTGCATGTAGACCTAGCCCTAAGTGTCCTGGTCCTGTAGGTATGCCTAGACCTAGGTTTTGTGTCCATTTCGTGTCCTAAATGGACACGTATCAGCCTATAGACCTAGGTGTTCGATGAAATGTCCCAAAGGACATTTCAGTTGAATTTTAGGAATGTGTTTGAATAGAAAGTTAGGGTTTGGTCTTGCTTGTCGATTTCTGGTTGACTGATGTGATTATTGTGTCATATCATGTCGGCATGGACACGTGAACACGTACGTTCCCGCACGGTAGCAGTGCCCTGCTGCCACGCATGTCGTGCTCACTGCACAGACCTTGTGAACCCACCAAAATTGGTGTGGAGGTCGGGGCAGTGAGTGACAAGTCACTCCTAAAATTTTACGACTCTTCGTGTCGAGTCGGACACGTAATCACTCACGCATTGATTTCGTGCATGAATTGTGCGCACAGGAATCACGCTCTGATACGGGTTTCCCGTATGGACACGGCGACACGTTGGCTCGTGTCAGGGTCCTAGGCACTAAGCCCTATGTGTGGCGAACCTAGGTGCACGAGCTCGTGTCCTGGTTTGGCTCATGTCGTGTGCACGAGGACACGGCACACGTGCACGATGATTGCTGTCCAGTTTGTTTTGTTTTGTGTCTCTGTGTTCTTTTAGTTGATTAATGTTTAAACACATGTTTAATTTGGCTAAATTAATCCTAAATATAATGTATAACTATATTAGATTAGCTTACATGATTGGGTTGGGTTTAATGTAGAAGGATGGTTCGAATTGGGTCGTTTGGTTTGTTAGCTGACATCAATTGTCTGATGCATGGTTTCCATTTCCTAAACTTAAATTCTCAGTTGTTTTGTAATGTTTTCTCACTGTTTAATACCCTCGCATGACTGTTAATATATGTGAATGAAATGTTTCGATTCAATTTGGTTTTATGATGGGTTAATAGGAATTTGGACATGGGGTTCGAATAGGTGAACTGATTTTCATTTCGAAAACTATTGTGTTCTAATACCTGAGTTCCCTCATTCATGTTAACTGAATGTTAACTGTTAAAAAAAAAAGGGAAATGTGTTGAGCTACATTTTGAAACCTGAGAAGTCATTTGACCTATGGGTTTTGATAATTGTTTAAGGATAAGTCCTAAACTAAATGGCTAATGATAAATTGTCATGTTAATCCATTTCTTTGTGCTGGTAACTGTTAGAATGTATACATTAATTCATTTTTTACTTACCTGAGATTCACTGTATTTCCTGAAAGTATTATCCTATTATGAACTGCTTCCCTTTCTTTTAAATGAATGTTTAAGGCATGATTAACTGTCAATGTTGACTTCTTTGGTCTGTCAACAGAAATTGATATCCTTTACTCTATGAAACCTGAGATTTAAATGTGGGATCTGTTATTTGGTTTTTATGTATGATTCATGAGTTGGTTGGACTGTCAATCAATGTTTAATCTGATATTGTTTTGTAGAATATATTAAAACTGTTTTTGGATTCCTGTTTTACTGAATTTGGACTGTGGACTGATACTATGATACAAAGGGCTGATATTTGCTTTTCCTATTTTCCCTAACATTTGAGATCCTATTTTTGAAGTGATTAATAACATTTTACCTGAGATTAATAACTGTTTGGGGTTCTTCAAACCTGAGATTGAAAGGACTATGTATTGATCTCCTTTCCTTTTTCCTACTGTGTTTGAGCTCCAGTTTGTATAGCCTGGTAATAGGCCATGTTCCCTGTCATATATAGTCACTGTTGTGTATGTTCCAACTGACATTTGCTTTGAAGATAAAACTGGGATTTGGTTTTGGTTTATTGTTAAAAACCTGAGATTAGGATTTCTATGTTTTCTTGCAAAACCTGAGTTGTATAATTGATTTCCTTGCCAAACCTGAGACTACTTGACCTGAGAATTCAGTGAGTAGTTCACTGTTGAGTTCTGTCATTTGGTTATGTAAAACCTGAGATTGGAAGGGGCAATGAATTGGTTTCCCTTTCTTTCTTCCTTTTTGATTTGAGTTTCCTGTTGGTAAAAACCTGAGTTTGGTATTTAACTAATTTCCTTGTCTGATTCACTGTTGATTCCTGCATATATATATTGATTGCCTATTTCCCTCACTGTCTCACTTTCCTGTACATATGAATCCTTGTAGACACTTGTATACACACATGCTTCCCTTTTCTTGCACTGACTTTTACTGCCTGCAAACACACCACTGCTCACACACACTAACACAGGTTCCTCTCTTTACTGCTTCCTGCACACTGTCACAGTTACACACACTGTTTTATTTCCCTTTCACTGTCACATTTAATTCCTGCACACATTTTAGCACTGTTTGCACTCTCACTTAATACCTGATCACACACACACACCAGTACACACACATACACTTCTCCTTGAGGCACTCTTCACTGATGTATATTCCTGCATTTTGCTTCATCACACACAAGTATACACACACACATAGCCTTCTTGTATTGTCCTGTCACACACCACACATGCTTCCCTCACCATATGCATATTCATGTGTATATTATATATCTATGTACATATGTGTGGTGTAATGTGCCTATATATATATGTGTGTGTGAAATGTATGTCTATATATATGTACATATAGTATTTAGCCTAGGTATGTATAGTGTTAATTCAATACTTGTATCTATATATATAATGTGTATACTTAGGTATAATGGGTACTTGGAATATTGTGTGTTGTCTAGTATAGACTTGTTAGAGCCTAGCATGACTTTTTAGACCTAGATAGTTGAGTTTAGACTTGATTAGACTAGGTTGACCTAGTTTGACTTCTAGGGTTGACCAGAGTTGACCAAGAGTTGACTTTGGCCTAGATTGACTTAGAATCATGTAGAATGCATAGTAGGACTCCATTTTACTATTCTGGACTTGTTGTGACCTGTGCTGTTCTAATTAGGAGCCATACACCACTCCTCGGACAGTACGTTTCATACCGGACACTCAGATACAGGCGAGTACATTCTCTGATCATTTCATATCCTGTTTAGAATTATTTTCCTGCTTTAAATTACTTTACTTGATACTGTCATGTTGGTCACACGGATTGGTACTATATGGATCTTTTCATGAGATGTTATCCCCCTCGGGAGCATCGGATACATCATGTTTTGTGCGTTTCACGAATCATCACGTATCTCTATGCTTCCTCTGATTCACGAACCGCCTGTGACACATGTACTCTCATGTTCACAGAGCCCCCATGAATCACCTTCACGTACCACTCATTTTATGAGCCATGTGAAGTTTCACGAACCTTAACATAACTTGAACGGATCCTTGTGTATTGATTGGGGTTGGGGGAGTAGAAATAGACATGTGAATATTATCCAAGTAGCTGTAGTCATGAATCACTCTCTTAGCTGTAGTCATGAACCTCCTATGCCATTCACATATTTATATTTTACTCTGACTCACTAGTCACTATTAGCTCTCTACTTATAGTAGATATTTCCATTACAGTTTTCTCTCTCTGTTTACATACTGTATTTCTTTAGTATCTATATCTTACTTTACTGCATGATTATATTTTCTAACCTGCTATGAACTGTTGAGATGTACTGTACTCGCTCCTGTCCTGACTGGACCTGTTGAAAATATTACAGAGGACGAGGAGGAGGCCTGGGAGGATACCATCTATGGGACATCTCTAGCTGAGGACATCACCCCACTGCCTAGACTAGTTTAGTTAGGCCTTATCTTATTTTCATGTTGTCTTGAGACTGTTTAGCTAGACTTTTCTTCTGTTCAGAGATGTTGAGTTGTATATATTCTTTCTTATTCAGTAGCTGAGATATGTACTCTGGATACCTGCTGGGATATTATCTTAGACTTTTGTATCTTCAGTATTTCCATGAGTTCTATATCATATCGTGTTTTCTTCCTCCTTAGTTGTGATTGAGTTCATTTACTGCTTATTATTATATTGCTAGATGTATGTTGACCTAGGATAGCGTTCTACCACCGACACTGCGGCGTAGGCTGGGCGTTGTGACGTTCTCGTACCCTCACAGTGGGTGCGGGTCGTGACACGTTTTTAGTGGTGGCCCATGCAGGTCGAGTTTATGTAGTGGTATTCGAACTAGAGTATCACTACAGCCTGCAGTAGGATTATGATACATATTTTGAAGGTACTCAATCACAGTTAGGATTCCTTGAAAGATTCCTGGAACGACCCTTGAGAATCTTGTTTAAACTTTAATTTAAATCATTACCCTTGCTTTGTTGCTCTCACTCCTTGATTATCGAATTTGATTTTGTTGGATCGTTGTTGATTTAATTTTCCTATCGAGATGAATTTTTATGGCCCGAGTTACGATATTTTTCTGATAACATATGACGACGGGAATACAGGGATGGTAAAACGTCTACTTGGTTATGGAACCTAGAGTTTATCGCAGCTATATTAGCTTGCGTGGCGGAAACATAGAGACCTGACTTCGGATGTACGTATCTTGGTTATGAGATTTGGAATTCTTCGCAGCTATACTAGTCGGCATAGCAAGAATTCCAGACGACATGATTATAGAGGTGCATGCTCCTGTTATGTACTCTACCGTTTATCGCAGCCTTGCTTACTAGCGTGGCGAGGACTCTGAGTATCCTGATTTTTGGACAAACGCATATGATTATCAGATTGTATCTTGGAAAGGTTCTTAAATATATCATCTCTATCTTCATTCCAGTTATTATAAATTGTTCCCATCATTAAATAATTTAGGAGTAGAGATCTTTTTATCCAGCCTATATCATCATACCCAGCCCAGTCTCCTGTCCAGCAGAGGCCAGCTGAGCCGGAGCCTATCTGTGCCTACTGTAAGAAGTCTGGACACAAGTGGAACAACTGTAGAAAGAGACTAGGATTGTGCCTAATCTGTGGTTCAGCTGCACACTGGATGCAGCACTGCCCTGCTATACCTGCCCCCACCAGGGCCCTGCTTCCAGGAGGGAGTTCTGGTTCTCAGACCTAGCTGGAGGTGAGTTGACCTAACCTAGATGAGACCCCAGACTGATATTGCATGCCATGACCCCATAGGTTACACTTTTCAACTGTATGATTTAAGATAGATTTCTGAGACTTTGATTGCTGGGGGCTTAACCTAGAAGGGGTGCGACCATCTTAATTTCGAGGACGAAATTTTTATAAGGTGGGTAGGATTGTAACACCCAGTTTTCCAGAAGAGGATAATTTTGAAATTTTGTAATTATAATTATTATTTAATGATATTTATTTCATATTATGATTTTTAGTGATTTTTAATTATTTTAAACTATTTAAATTCATGACTTGAGATTTTAGGTGTTTTGCTAGTGAACCGTAGAGACTGTCTACCCTGGAGCCTAGCCATGTGATTAGGATATCTCATTTATCGTTTTTAGTTTGAGGGTATTTTTGTCATTTTTGAATTATTTGAATTTAATATATTTTGTTAGGAATTTAAAATAATTTATTTGAATGGTGTGATTTAATATTATTTGATTAATCTCCATGTGGTTTATGGTTAGCCTAACCTAGATTGGACCTAACCTAGATGAGTCATGACTAACTTAGTGAGCCACTTTGAGAATTAGATGAGTTGGTTAAGGGGGTTAAGTCAAGTTTAGTCATGGTTAAGTGATTTGCAAGGACTAAGATAGAACCTTTTGTTCTAGGCCATCTATTTTTCCCATGATTTAATCCTAGCCATAGGATGAAACCTAAAAGCCCTAACCCTAACTATTATGACCAGCCAAGAGACTTTTCCCCTTGCCTATATAATGTCTCTATGGGGATTTGTGCCTCCTTCTTCAATAGTTCTTCATTTCTTAAGGAAATAGGTAAGCCTTCATAAATTCCTTCCTAGTTTAATCAATAGGACTCCTTTTTGATTGGAATTTCTTCCATTAGGATCTAATCATTGTTCTCTTGCTGTTTGTGGTGTTCAAACTCAGCTTTGGGGCAATTTGGAGAAGTTTGCTAGCAAGAGGAAACCCCCCATTAGAGGCTTTTCTTGCAATTTGACACCAATAGGTAAATCAATGTAAACACCATTAAAATTCTATTTTCTTTGCATGTAGACCTAGCCCTAAGTGTCCTGGTCCTGTAGGTATGCCTAGACCTAGGTTTTGTGTCTATTTCGTGTCCTAAATGGGCACGTATCAGCCTATAGACCTAGGTGTTCGATGAAATGTCCCAAAGGACATTTCGGTTGAATTTTAGGAATGTGTTTGAATAGAAAGTTAGGGTTTGGTCTTGCTTGTCGATTTCTGGTTGACTGATGTGATTATTGTGTCATATCGTGTCGGCATGGACACGTGAACACGTACGTTCCCGCACGGTAGCAGTGTCCTGCTGCCACGCGTGTTGTGCTCACTGCACAGACCTTGTGAACCCACCAAAATTGGTATGGAGGTCGGGGCAGTGAGTGACAAGTCACTCCCAAAATTTCACGACTCTTCGTGTCGAGTCGGACACGTAATCACTCACGCACTGATTTTGTGCACGAATTGTGCGCACAGGAATCACGCTCTGATACGGGTTTCCCGTATGGACACGACGACACGTTGGCTCGTGTCAGGGTCCTAGGCACTAAGCCCTATGTGTGGCGAACCTAGGTGCACGAGCTCGTGTCCTGGTTTGGCTCGTGTCGTGTGCACGAGGACACGGCACACGTGCACGATGATTGCTGTCCAGTTTGTTTTGTTTTGTGTCTCTGTGTTCTTTTAGTTGATTAATGTTTAAACACATGTTTAATTTGGCTAAATTAATCCTAAATATAATGTATAACTATATTAGATTAGCTTACATGATTAGGTTGGGTTTAATGTAGAAGGATGGTTCGAATTGGGTCGTTTGGTTTGTTAGCTGACATCAATTGTCTGATGCATGGTTTTCATTTCCTAAACTTAAATTCTCAGTTGTTTTGTAATGTTTTCTCACTGTTTAATACCCCCACATGATTGTTAATATATGTGAATGAAATGTTTCGATTCAATTTGGTTTTATGATGGGTTAATGGGAATTTGGACATGGGGTTCGAATAGGTGAACTGATTTTCATTTCGAAAACTATTGTGTTCTAATACCTGAGTTCCCTCATTCATGTTAACTAAATGCTAACTGTTAAAAAAAAAGAGAAATGTGTTGAGCTACATTTTGAAACCTGAGAAGTCATTTGACCTATGGGTTTTGATAATTGTTTAAGGATAAGTCCTAAACTAAATGGCTAATGATAAATTGTCATGTTAATCCATTTCTTTGTGCTGGTAACTGTTAGAATGTATACATTAATTCATTTTTTACTTACCTGAGATTCACTGTATTTCCTGAAAGTATTATCCTATTATGAACTGCTTCCCTTTCTTTTAAATGAATGTTTAAGGCATGATTAACTGTCAATGTTGACTTCTTTGGTCTGTCAACAGAAATTGATATCCTTTACTCTATGAAACCTGAGATTTAAATGTGGGATCTGTTATTTGGTTTTTATGTATGATTCATGAGTTGGTTGGACTGTCAATCAATGTTTAATCTGATATTGTTTTGTAGAATATATTAAAACTGTTTTTGGATTCCTGTTTTACTGAATTTGGACTGTGGACTGATACTATGATACAAAGGGCTGATATTTGCTTTTCCCATTTTCCCTAACATTTGAGATCCTATTTTTGAAGTGATTAATAACATTTTACCTGAGATTAATAACTGTTTGGGGTTCTTCAAACCTGAGATTGAAAGGACTATGTATTGATCTCCTTTCCTTTTTCTTACTGTGTTTGAGCTCCAGTTTGTATAGCCTGGTAATAGGCCATGTTCCCTGTCATATATAGTCACTGTTGTGTATGTTCCAACTGACATTTGCTTTGAAGATAAAACTGGGATTTGGTTTTGGTTTATTGTTAAAAACCTGAGATTAGGATTTCTATGTTTTCTTGCAAAACCTGAGTTGTATAATTGATTTCCTTGCCAAACCTGAGACTACTTGACCTGAGAATTCAGTGAGTAGTTCACTGTTGAGTTCTGTCATTTGGTTATGTAAAACCTGAGATTGGAAGGGGCAATGAATTGGTTTCCCTTCCTTTCTTCCTTTTTGATTTGAGTTTCCAGTTGGTAAAAACCTGAGTTTGGTATTTAACTAATTTCCTTGTCTGATTCACTGTTGATTCCTGCATATATATATTGATTGCCTATTTCCCTCACTGTCTCACTTTCCTGCACATATGAATCCTTGTAGACACTTGTATACACACATGCTTCCCTTTTCTTGCACTGACTTTTACTGCCTGCAAACACACCACTGCTCACACACACTAACACAGGTTCCTCTCTTTACTGCTTCCTGCACACTGTCACAGTTACACACACTGTTTTATTTCCCTTTCACTGTCACATTTAATTCCTGCACACATTTTAGCACTGTTTGCACTCTCACTTAATACCTGATCACACACACACACACCAGTACACACACATACACTTCTCCTTGAGGCACTCTTCACTGATGTATATTCCTGCATTTTGCTTCATCACACACAAGTATACACACACACATAGCCTTCTTGTATTGTCCTGTCACACACCACACATGCTTCCCTCTCCATATGCATATTCATGTGTATATTATATATCTATGTACATATGTGTGGTGTAATGTGCCTATATATATATATATGTGTGTGAAATGTATGTCTATATGTATGTACATATAGTATTTAGCCTAGGTATGTATAGTGTTAATTCAATACTTGTATCTATATATATAATGTGTATACTTAGGTATAATGGGTACTTGGAATATTGTGTGTTGTCTAGTATAGACTTGTTAGAGCCTAGCATGACTTGTTAGACCTAGATAGTTGAGTTTAGACTTGATTAGACTATGTTAACCTAGTTTGACTTCTAGGGTTGACCAGAGTTGACCAAGAGTTGACTTTGGCCTAGATTGACTTAGAATCATGTAGAATGCATAGTAGGACTCCATTTTACTATTCTGGACTTGTTGTGACCTGTGCTGTTCTAATTAGGAGCCAAACACCACTCCTCGGACAGTACGTTTCATACCGGACACTCAGATACAGGCGAGTACATTATCTGATCATTTCATATCCTGTTTAGAATTATTTTCCTGCTTTAAATTACTTTACTTGATACTGTCACGTTGGTCACACGGATTGGTACTATATGGATCTTTTCATGAGATGTTATCCCCCTCGGGAGCATCGGATACAGCATGTTTTGTGCGTTTCACGAATCATCACGTATCTCTATGCTTTCTCTGATTCACGAACCGCCTGTGACACATGTACTCTCATGTTCACAGAGCCCCCATGAATCACCTTTACGTACCACTCATTTTATGAGCCATGTGAAGTTTCACGAACCTTAACATAACTTGAACGGATCCTTGTGTATTGATTGGGGTTGGAGGAGTAAGAATAGACATATGAATATTATCCAAGTAGCTGTAGTCATGAATCACTCTCTTAGCTGTCGTCATGAACCTCCTATGCCATTCACATGTTTATATTTTACTCTGACTCACTAGTCACTATTAGCTCTCTACTTATAGTAGATATTTCCATTACAGTTTTCTCTCTCTGTTTACATACTGCATTTCTTCAGTATCTATATCTTACTTTACTGCATGATTATATTTTCTAACCTGCTATGAACTGTTGAGATGTACTGTACTCGCTCCTGTCCTGACTGGACCTGTTGAAAATATTACAGAGGACGAGGAGGAAGCCTGGAAGGATACCATCTATGGGACATCTCTAGCTGAGGACATCACCCCACTGCCTAGACTAGTTTAGTTAGGCCTTATCTTATTTTCATGTTGTCTTGAGACTGTTTAGCTAGACTTTTCTTCTGTTCAGAGATGTTGAGTTGTATATATTCTTTCTTATTCAGTAGCTGAGATATGTACTCTGGATACCTGCTGGGATATTATCTTAGACTTTTGTATCTTCAGTATTTCCATGAGTTCTATATCATATCGTATTTTCTTCCTCCTTAGTTGTGATTGAGTTCATTTACTGCTTATTATTATATTGCTAGATGTATGTTGACCTAGGACAGCGTTCTACCGCCGACACTGCGGCGTAGGCTGGGCGTTGTGACGTTCTCGTACCCTCACAGTGGGTGCGGGTCGTGACAAAGTTTCCCATGCTCTGATTTTTATGCTTGAGATTGATTTCATTTTATCTCTTAGTACGGGGGAGCCTATTTTTGATCATGTTAAAGGGGGAGAAGTAAGTTTCAGTATGTATTTATAAGTAATCTAAGTAGTATGCTTTCAGTGATATTGCTTATGTATTTTGTATATTAGTGATACATGCATCTATTCTGTCTATACTAAACTTAACCGATTTGCCATAATCAAAAAGGAGAAGATTGTTGGCCCTATGATTGTATCATATTTTTGAATATGGTTAATATGTTAAGTTTAGCATTTCATTATCACTAATCTTCATACTATCGCTATATCATTTCTACTTATACTTATACCTTTGGTTATATGTGCCTATTGGTTTATATTTTAGTGATATGAGCTTATCTATCTTAAATTTAATCGGGTTGCCAAAATCAAAACTATGTTTTTGATTTTGGTTATTCAATTAAATTTAATAATTATGATATCACTAACATTTATGCTATCACCTTAGCACTTATACTTAAACTCAGCATTGTCCTAATGTGCATTAAACTTATCATTCTTGCTACTATGTATATTGCTTTGTTCGTCTAACATGTACATGCAGAAAAGCAATAAGCAATGAAGAAATTATGGTGGGCTAAAGACGACGGATCCTACAAGATTTCTCTGAACCACCCGACGACATCTCCGGAGCCACGCACTCGGGGGTTCCGCTGCCCGGTAAGCGGACGGGGGTCGAGGGGGCAGCGCCCCTCGTCGGGGGTTCGGGGGCGAAGCCCCCGAAAGGTATTCAGTTTTCACAAACTGGATATCTTTGGACAGCTGCCGCCAAGGGAAAAAGCCAACACCTATCAAAGGAAGAAGCCAAGCCATGCCATCATCATTTCAAGACTCTGAAGAAGCCTGCACCTGCTACAGTATTTCTGGAGTCTGTAATGAGTCTTAGGAATATTTGTAAACACAAGAAATGGATGGTAAAATCGAAAGCTAGGGTAAAAATTAGCCCAGGATCATTTTCGGATGAAAATCGGCATACCGACGGTATACCGGTCCATACCGACGGTATACCGATTTTGTTCACAGAAAGTTCCTGTCTACAAAATCGGCATACCGACGGCATACCGGTTCATATCGACGGTATACCTGTTTAGTAACGTTAAAATTCCAACGGCCGAAAATCTGAGCAATTAATGATCCTAACGGCTATATTTCTAGCCGTTGCATTCCAGACCGGTATACCGCCGGTATGCCGGTTCATACCGACGGTATGCCGGTTCGCAGACTGAAAAGTTGCCTTGAGCTCTTTTCAATGCTTTGGTTATAAATAGCCTTGAACCCCTTCATTCAAGGTTGATGCTTTGAGCCTAAAAATTTCTAAACCACCAAAGCTTATCCACAAACAACTCTACAAAGCTTTCATTTGCCATCCACAAATTGTGTTAGAGTTATTGAGTTGAAAAGTAAGATCTTCATCTTATTGTATAAGGAGATCAAAACCTACTGTGAAAGGTTGAAGTTGGAGAGTCTTCGTATCCAAACTCTCGGTTGAAGTCGGAGAGACCTTCGGATTAAAGCTCTCATGTAAGAAGTTGGCGAGTTCTTCGGATCCAAACTCGTGTGTAACTATTTACTCAAATAATGGATTAAAGCCGGAGAGAGTTCCGGGACTGGAGTGCCTCTTGGAAGGATACCAGGATATATCGTGTGTCGGTATTGTTATTGCTTCTTCTCTTGCACTTATATTTTTAAATTGCCAATTAGCTTGTGCTAAGTGCTTGATTAGTTAGCTTGACCCTATCGGTGGTAGTAAGCTGTATCAAGCAGTGAAACACAACATACAGAAACATCTAACAGAAATAAAATATTTTATTCAATTGGAAAAAGTCTGAAAATGAAACAAACAACAACAATATTTATTTTGTTACAAATGATTCTGAAAAGAAAGATAAAGGAAAGTACTAAGCCAACATTCTAAGGTTCAGGGGTTCCTGGTTCAGCCGAGTATGCGGGACCCAAGTCAGACCCGTAGAAGGTACAGTAATGCAGCTCCTTTTTGTCGCAATCACCTAAAAAATGTTTGGTCTCCAGTCAGGAGGGAGCAAGAACACATTTCATCCACATCTAGCAATTCTAAATTAATAATAAATGTAAAGTGCGAAACAGTTTATGAAATAATATATTTTTGTATTTAATAGTAAAAAGACCAACAAGCGAGATGATGTCAATGTCCAGAATGATGCAATGCTAAGCTAGTATTTGAGTATATAACAGGGCCTGTGACCGGCTGGGATAGAGGCAATATGTATACTAACGTTTCAGCCAAAACGAATAGTATACGGTACGGCTCAACCCACAGTGAGGTGGGGTTAGCGCAGACATGTAACAAGCGAGATTTGACTTTGGTCACAGACGTTATACTACTCCCCCAAGCAATTCCCAAGCAATGAGTCAATGAGTCAATAATCAACATGTCAAGATAGTCATCCAGCAATCCATCAACCTATGTGGAGCCCGAGAGGGATCCACGGTGAATCAGTGTAACTATACTACATGTAACTAACTGATGCATATACATTTAATTATCAAAATAAAAGCGCAGACATGGATTAGATATGAACTTGCCTCAGAATATTCCTTGACTTGGAAGCAACCAGAAAGTGACTGCTATAGTTTACGAATCAGAACCTACAAGATTGTAACGCCAGTTTTAGTAACCATGATTACGCCCTAAATCTAAGGTACAAAACTAGGCCAAGTCTACAGGTTTGTGATCCTAATTGGAAACCATTTGTACATAAAGATAGTTTTTGTTACAAAAATGATATTAATATATAACTATTTAAGTAAATATAGGTTTTGTCGTAAAATAAATAAATTTTAAGAAAATTACTAAAAAATGTATTTCTTTGAAATTAATAATTTTGTAGGAAAATAGATTTATCTAAATAATATTTGAAAGTAGAATTTATTTATTGGGATTAATAATTAACAAAAACGATTTTTCTTAGAAAATACCTTTTAACCATTTTTTTGAAATTTAAAAGAGAAATTAACTTTTTATATACTAAAATAGTTCTTTTGCATAAAAATACGGTTTTCTTGCCAAAGTTATGATTTTAAATTAATACAAAATATTTTGTTTATTAATACTAAATAACCATCCTTTTTACCAAAACATAATTATTTTAACAAATAAAACTCGTTTATGAAAATTATTCAGCTTTTCTTTATTAATCTATTTACCAAAAACCTTTTTGATTTAAAAACACTTAAAAGGAGAATATATGTATAAAAAATTAATTATACAATTTTACCTACAACTTTTACTTAAAGAGTATTAATTTTAACAAAACTTTATTTACTAATACTTTAGTAACACTAAAACTTTTGTTAACCATTTATTAAATGATTATTAGGTTTTTAGAAATACAACCCAGTTTATAATCACATAATTAAACAATCTAATTCATTAATCCACATTTTAATTAATTAAAGATTAAACAACAGCAACCTAAACAAAGTTTCCTAAAAAGTAATTATTACAAACCATGCTACTAATTAACACAACAGAACTAAAACAACAATTCTACAGAAACCAATTAATCCACAGAACGATCTCTAAGGCCAGAATATGAAATATGGGTTCTGTGAAGAAATGACAGAAAAAAAGGTAAATGATTTACTCAAGGCTTGCACGAAGGAGTACCGAGGGGAGGCCTCGGACTCGGAACAATGCTGGGATTGACGAGCACGGACACGTGCGCGCACACGGACGGACACGTGGGTGGAGGTGCGCGGAACCGGGGCGCGCGCGGGGCTGGCGGACGGCGACGGGCAGCGGTCAGTTGCTCGAAAATGGGGGAAGTGGGGTCTGGATTCGGAGAGGGCGGCGAGGGGAGCGCGGTGGCGGTCGCGGATTTAAATTGGTTGGAGATTTGAGAGAGTTATGGAGTTTTTTAGGAGAAAATGATTTGTGAAGCTTCTGGTGTTTCTCCTCTACTGGGGGATATTACGGGAGATGAAAAAGGAAGAAGAAAGAGGACGTGGGTGTGTGCGCGGGATGAGTGGATCTGAGAGGGAGAACCGGTGAGTGGGGAAGAATGGGTTTTGGGTTGGGTGAACCTAGTGGGTTTAAGTCATTGGGCCAAAATAGTTGGACTGAGTTTAAGGCTCACAAACAATAATAAATGAATAAAATACACAAACAAAACATGGGTCTTACACTAGTATACCAAGAGCAGCACTTAGGGGTGCAACTCGGGCGGGTTGGGTCGGGTTTGAGGTCAACCCGAGCCCAACCCGATGAATTATAAGCCTAGCCCGAGCCCAAGCCCGGTCCGACCTCGGGTTAAACATATGAAGCCCAAGACCGAGCCCGGAGGATCGGGTTTGGCTCGGGTTGAACTCGGGTTGGGTCGGGTCCATCGAGTTTATTGGGTTCTAATATAATATTTGAAATCATTTTAAACAAAAGTAATATTAAACACATAATCAAATAGCAATCAAGTCTTGATCATTAAAAGTACAAACTGAAATAAGATTTATGACAAGGAGTTGAAGGGTTTGGCTAGAGAAATTTAGGATTTGAAGTTTTTATTTAAGAAATATATATATATATATATATATATATATATATATATATATATATATATATATATATATAAGTCGGGTTTCGGGTTCTTCGGATAACCCGACACATGAACCCGAGCCCAACCCAATTTTTGTTCGGGTTCAAATATTTTAACCCATACCCGAGCCCGAATCCGAGTATCTTCAACCATAACCCAACCCATTAACGGGCTTTTCCGATCGGGCTCGGGTTTAGCCCGCCCAAGTTGCATCCCTAGCAGCACTTGATTTGTTGCTCCAATTAATCGATGATAGTTGGGGTGTCCTATTACATCTAGGACTGCACGCGTGAACCGAGGACACATGGTGGCCTTCCATTTGTCTGGGTCCGGACCCACAAAATCTGAGTCCCTGCTAACGTCCTGGCCCAGACCAGTGAGGGTTCGTCACGTATCCTCGGTTCACGCATGTGATCCCCTGTTCGGTCCGTGTAGCAGAGTTCTTCTCTGATCATCACAATAAATTGCAGATTTCATGATTTATATAATGTTGAATCATGAAAAAGTAGGCACGTCTTTCTTTACAACAGCTTCAAGCACTTGGTTCTTCCATTTGGCACCAGTCGGATACATGAAAATATTCAAAAACTGAACGTGTTGTATACGCTGCAGACAATAGTGGGGCCTTAAATTCAAAAAAACAAATGGAACAAATTTATTTTTCAGCTGCAACATCCTTTCGCAGAAGGACGAATTTGATAACATATATCTTCTTCTTCTAAATAAGAATAAGAAGAATGAAGAAAAAAAAAAAAAGAAGAAGAAGAATGAAAGACAAACAATATAATGCAATAGAATATAAGATCCAGCCATATTGGACTTATTCTGCTCCTCTTGGAGAGAAGAGACCCTGTTAGCTATCAAAAAAAAGATTAGCTGGAGCTACTGTTACCAAACAGATCTGCTGCTTTTCAAAAAAATAAGCGACAGTTGAGCTAAATAGGGAAAATGACAGACCCAACCTAAGTAATCAAAAGTTGACCTATGTAGGGAAAATGTCAGAACTTAAGCACTGCTTAAAGGGTTGACCGTGCATCTTCCATATCAACCGTTAGATTGCATAGAAATATGTGCACACACACATTCCCGTGCAATCTAACGGTTGTAGACAAACCAAGGGTGCACGGTAGAATAATTTCTCCCAAAATAGACAGCAGAACCACCTCAAACAACATAACACATCCAAAAAGAACAGGCAGAATTAGCAAGCAGGCTTCCAAGGTTTGCCCCTCTGATCACTAGTATTAGAAAGTAATAGCAAACGTAATCAAATTGCAATATGCTCCTGACTTTTTGAAAAGCTGAATCAACACCAAAACCAAAGCTAAATTAAAATTGACAACCCAAATAAAGTGAAATAATAATTAATTGCAAGTGATACGTCAAGAAGTGCAACCAAACAGAACTGCTGATGTTGTCAATTATCTTAAGCAAGACAAGGTGAGCTTAGTCAAGAGACGGGTTTAACAACACAAAGTAGATAAACAATAACTTGATAGACGACAATTGTGCAGTCAATCCTAATAAAACACATGACTGTTAAGTAAGCTAACTGTTCTTTCGTCTAGCAATCAAATAAAAGAAATTTGTTCCATCGAGAATGGATTAAAAAAAAAGCTTTGATTCAAAAGTTAGTGGGACTTCAAACATTGTTTGAATAAAGATGGGCTACCACAAAACCATGTCAAGTCTCCGTCCCAAAATACGTAGGACCATGACACGCAGCAATGGTCAGCTATATATCAATTAGACTCTAGCTCAACCTGATACATATATACTGTCAAAGACATGATAAAACTGTCTATAAATTACTAAGACTATCATATCTTTAGACAGAAGATTATGTAAACACTTATTAGAAATCTTACTTATCATAGTCCATTGTGGAAGAGAAATTGGCCATGATATATCCGATCCATACATAATATCATGAAAAATGGATAAATTTTTTTTGGACTGCTACTTAGTATCGACAATGGACCTGAAAAGTATCTAAAGGGTAAAATTTAGATATTTGTACCATGTCGAAGTAAGGAACCATGGCATATATGTTTGGAACATATTTCATTGGAGAGATTTGAAAAGTACTATCTCATTGAAATGTTCTATACATCTTGCCTTTCTCAACGCATTTATTTTATACAAAGACTTCAATTTTTCCTCTTTCTGGATGCTAAATGTTTCTGATGCAAGTAATACTTCAGTTTTTCCATGTTTGAATTGAAATTGAAATACTGATGCAAGTTTTTCCATTCTGATTCAGATTAGATTCATATTTAAAAGAGGATGACAATAAGTTCTTTATTGACTATTTGTTCCTCTCTCAGAGGTGGGATATCTAAATCCGTAGGAACATGGATATAAAGAATAGGCAAAATGCATTAAAGTGGACCCCCAATAATATATTTGTCTGAATAAGCCCAAAAAGATCAATAAAGCTTACAAATACTGAGAATATAATGCAATATCTATAATATAAAGTATGAACTATACCGACACACGTCCCAAACGTATCGATGATCAGTCAGATACAATAGCACGTGTCATATCATGAATATCGTGTCTTCGTGTCATGTATTCAAGTACATGTCAAGGTTATATTAGATATCAAGAATATCACGACATATCATTCGGGTAGGTATACTAACAGCTATAAGTCAAGAGAAAAAGATAAATCGACGTCTATCATCAATTGCATCCAAGTCAATTCCGAACACACATATGACATATATCATCATATAATGAAGTAATAGAAGAAACATGCAATAATACCATACAAGAAATAGTAAACATAAAGGCAAGATATACTTGCCGAAAAACTGGTCGGGGAAGAGTCGATGTATCAGACACAATCATGCCAAATATGAATAAGCCTGAAATACTAAGAAGGAACATACGTCTTCGGATGTTGAATTGAACATGACCATGGGTTCTGAATGTCAGAAACGAAGAAATACTATCCATAACTCCAATTTGAACACATGACGAAAATTAGCTATTTCAGGGTCAGACGGATTCACAGGCTAGTACTGGAATTTAAGTCAAACCGGTTTGACTTAAATAAAGGTCGAGTCTCGAGAAAAACTGTGAGAGACTATAGTAGGATGCATGCTACATAGGTTCTTGTCATTCTTATTTGATCTGAATAGCAGCTTCGTCAACCTTTAATAAAGGTTGAGTCTCGGGAAAAACTATGGACAATGTTTCCAAAGAAAGAGGGTAGCATCAATCGTGTTCTTTGATGTTCATTATGGTGATCCTAGTGTTTAGTGTAGTGCCCTACTCCTGGCCGGGGGAATTGTGTAGGTAATCTTGTCAGTATCGATTGATCGGGACAAACAAATTGAGACTTCCAGTCAATGGATTAGCTCCTATCAAAATTGAGTCCAAAATGCAATAAATTGTGCTTGGAGAAAGAACTCTTTATAAGAATCTCTTCCTCTATCCTTTTCGTTGTTTGTTTTTGGACGTTTCCATTGTCGACTTTTGATTAATAGATTTTTGTTGTTGGCTTATCATTGAATGCTTTCCAATGCTTGCCTTCATTGATCTATGCATTCACATCATAAACTGAGAGAATGTATTGAACCTCTATTTGTGCAATTTCAGGAAGATGCATATACAAGGCTTGACGGTTGATTAAGAAGTTCTACTTTCTCTCAATGAATTCTTTAATCAGTGAGTGACTTTGATCATTTTTATTCTTATCTCCACTCCTAAATAAAATAAAGCATTTCTATTCCTTTGCTATGTCCATATGACCAATGATACCTTAACAAAAGTGCTAAAGTCAAAAGAGAGTGACAGTTGATTAAGAAGTTGTACTGGATGTCCTCGCGATCAGGAGAGTGTTATGTCTAATCGGGGGGATGAGCTTGAACGTCCCAACTTCTAATTATGGAGAGTCACTCATGGAACATCATGTAGTTAGGTTAAATGCTAATGAGATTGTTTTTCAGGCCTAACAGTTTTATACATAGACGAAAACTATAGGTCATATATTGTTTTAATCCTTGTTTGCAGGGGAGGACACTTGACCATAGGTAAAGAATCACTATATAAATGATATGTTTATGCTTTCCTATTATTGTTATTAATTTAGCATAACCCTAAGAAAAAGTAGAAATATCACTTAATATTAATTGCATTCTTTCACAAGATTATCGTATTGGTTTGGGTGCGTCAGGTTAATATTGCTCACAAGTTCATTCCACAATGTACTGGCCCTACAGGTGTCTAGAATCTTTTGGATGTCATGAGGAATTAGAAGCTCGTCTACTTAGTCAAAACACTTGGGTCATCTCAAAAATTTTTCTTTCCAATTTGAAATTTTTGTCTAAGGTCTTATTTTATTTTTAATTCTAGTAAAAGGATATAATGTATGAAACAAAGTATTTCATGCCAAATTTAAAAGTTGTAAGTCAGTTTGGCATTTTCAGCTTGTTAGTAAGAGCCTTTTGTAATTCCGTTGCAAGTATCAATAAAAAAAAGTTATTTTTATATTATTTATTGTTGTTCTTCTGTTCTCTGCTTGAAATTATGCTGTATCAAAGTCTTATATTTTTGTCATCTATTCTCTGTAATGTTCATGTCTTGTACAAGCACAACTTAGATTTATACGACATCACGTCCTGTGACGTCCTTTCGATCCTCCAAAATTGGGGCATGACTAAATGGTATCAGAATACCGCTTTACTTTCTTGGATTTCTTGTTTTGAAATTTTTGAAAGAAGACACAAGTTTTCTCGATTTGGAACTTTGATCTTTGTGTTTATGAAATGAGATGTTCCATAAACTAATGCAGAATATGTTATGAGACTAGTTACTTTCTTTTGTAAAAATGACAAAAGAAAACAATCTGAGTAGCTCAAAAACGGTATCCACAACTAATCCAATGGAGAGAATGTTGTGTATGATATAGAAGCAGGAGGAAGAGCAACAAAGACAGGTCGATGCACGACAAAGACGGTTTGACAGTTTGAAGCGTAGTTTCAAGCGCAACAAAAGTAGCTAGATATGCTACAACAGATAGTTCATACGATAGCAATCAATAATGCGACGGCAATGACTACTACAGCAGAGGCCGATGTAATTGAAGTCAATGAGCCCCAACTTGTAAAAATGAAAATCGTGTTTGATATCTCAGAACTTAAGAAGGTATGCAATACTTTGTTCAACGAGACGGAAGATCATGCTGTGGCAATAGATTGAGTGATCGAGTTTGAAGATCATTTCGAATTACTTAGTATCCATGGGTCAAAGAAAGTGGCATGCGCACGACCACAATTGCATTTAAATGCACATGACTAGTGGGATATACTGAAGATTTATCACTGGGAACAACCAAAATATGAAGATTACTTGGAGCACGTTCAAGAAGGCATTTGAGAAGAAATACCACCCTCTAGCTATTCACAGGCAACAAGAGGAGTTAGCTTATCAGGAGCAGGGACATGACGATTCAACAGTTTGCGACTGAATTCAACAAACTTGCAAAATTTGCTAGTTCACGATTATTATATGCCGCAACACAAGCTTGCAGATTCGAGGAAGGTCTAAGGCCTGCCATATATGAACATGTCGTGATCCCTCAATACAAGATGATGGGTGAGTCACTCAATTATTCTCTCGCGCTAGAGTATCAATATCCTCTAACTACTTTAGAAGCAGTGTAGAATTCCAGTAACAAAAGATCACATAGTGGGGGAAAGGAAGGCCGCCAGAGCAACATCACTGCTGGAGTGTAGTTTATGCGGTCCTCGACCACATGAAGGAGAATTGTTGCATTATCAACAAAAATATTAGAACTAAGGACACCAAGATCATATTGCCAAGCGTTGTTAGAACAATTGGACCGAGCCACATAATTATAATGTAGTTTGTGGACTAAATTAGAATCCATCGCCAATACTCAACGATCGTCCTGGGGAGCAACCAAGGAATCTAAGGGAAAATATTTGCTATGATCCAGCAGGAGGCTACCGATGATGTTGGTAAGTTGTTCTTAAATTTTGAGGACGAAATATTTTTTTAGTGGGTTCTTATGTAGTGTCATGCTCCTAGTGGGGGACGTTCTGTAGGAAATTCTGTCGGTATTGATTGATCGGATAACAAATTGAGACCATCTTCAATCAATATATTGGTTCCTATTGCAATTGAGTCCAAAATGCAGTTAATCATGCTTGGAGAAAGAACTCTTTATAAGAGTCTCTTCCCCATCCTTTTCATTTTTGTTCGTTTTTGGATATTTTTGCTGTGGGTCTTTGATCAATGGATTTTCGTTGAATGTTTTTCGTTGTTTTCCGTCATTGATTTATGTATTCACCTCATAAACTGAGAGAAAGAGTAAGGAAGATATGAAAAAGTGTAACGAACCTCTGTTTGTGTACTTTAGGAAGACGCATAGGTGAGGCTTGACGATTGCTTAATAAGTTCCTCTTCTCTCGACGAATTATCTAATCGGTGAGTGGCTTTTATCATTTTTATCCTTGTCTCCACTCTTTAATAAAATAAATTATTCCATACCTTTGTTATATCCCTGCGATCAATGATACCTTAACAAAAGAACCAAGTTAAAGAAAATTATTGCATGCTTGAGTTATAGATTGTTGATAGAATTGAATTTTTTGATATTCTTGTTATTTAGAAAAGAATGTAATTTGTAGACTTGAAATGTATGTTGTAAATATAGGAGAATATGAAACGATATTGGCTAAATGAAAAGATTGTGTTGAGACAATATTCGTGTAAAGAAAGGAAGAACACGATATGACTGTCTAAATAAAAAAGGAAAAAAGAAATGGTTGCATCGTTTTATTTTATGGAAGTTGCATATCATGCATTGGTCTTGGATAACTTGTGCACAAGATTAAACACTGATATCGTGTGGTATAGGAGAGATGGAACACTCTAAGGACTGGATGTCCTCGCGATCAGAGAAGTATTATGTCTAATTGGAGAGATGGGCTTGAATGTACCAACTTCTAATTATGGGAAGTCATCCATGGACCATCATATAATTAGGCTGCATGTTAAAAAATTGTTTTACAGACCTAACAGTTTGATGCAGAGATGAAATCTATAAATCATATATTGTTCTAATCTTTGTTTGTAGGAAAGGACAGTCGATCCTGGGCAAGGATCACTATATAGTGATATGCTTATGCTTTCTTATTATTGTTATTAATTGTTAACAAGATCCTAGGAAAAAGTAGAAAGATCAATTAATAATAATTGCATATTTTACAAGAATACCGTGTTGGTTTGGATGAGTTGGTTTAATACTGCTCGTCAGCGCATTCTACAATGTACTGACCCTCGACCCTACAAGTGCCTAAATCTTTTTGAACGTATGGAGGAATTAAAAGCTCGTCCACAATTAGTTTGATGATTTTGTCGAACGTTTTATTTTAATTTTATTTCTAGTAGAAGGATATGATGTATTGAACAAAATATTTCATGTCAGTTTCTAAAGTTGAAAACCAATTTGCCATTTTTAGTTGGTTAGTAAGAGCCTTTTTTTAATTCTACTGCAAGTTATGAATTGTTAACAATGTTGGCACATCGATGATTTTAATATATTGACCATAATTAATCTCCGTACTGTTTTAGTAATATTGCTCCACAGATGCATGAATTCAAAAGAAAGAAGTCGCAAAAAGCCTCAGATGTCACTAAAGATCAAAATAATGCTTACTGTTATATCTCAAAAGAAATACTCAAGACTCAAGATTAAAAACATGCTTACTCAAGATTCAAGATCATAAGCATGCTCATTACAAGTTCTTAGTTTTGTAAGTGTATAGAAAATCTTGTAAACACTTTAGTGGATGGAAAAACAAAAAACTCAACCTTCCAGAAAGTTAAGAGAGATTATTTCTAAAGAAGCGAAAGATCCGTCGGACTTCTGCAAAAAATCGACAGAAGATCCAAATAAAAACAACAAGTTTCTGTGGTCCATTCGGAGAATCTCCTAGACTTCTGCGGAACACTGCCTGAAGATCCGAATGGAAACAGAAAGTTTTCTATGGTCCATCCAGATCATCCCCTAGATTTTCGTAGAATTCTATCGAAAGATCCGAATTGAAACAACAAGTATTTTGTGGTCAATTCGGATAATCTGCCGAATTTCTACGGATATCTGCCAGATAATCTGAATGGCACAGCTGGCAAATCCGAATTTCAAATCCAACGGCTCATGACAAGTGCATTAAATGCATACAACAGATACATTTATATCCGTTACTGCCGGTTGCGGAAGACCCGACAGATTTTTGCTGAAATATGAGGATCTTTCGATCGTCTGCTGATACTGCTTTATGTTTTTGGATTTGTATAAATAGTCTTCTCCCTTCTTCATAAATGAGTATCCACTTGAGCCTTAAAATTTTTTATCTACCAAAGAGCTCCTCCTTTACTCTACAAAGCTTTTATTTGTCATCTACCAAAGTGTTAGAGTATTCAAAGAGTTGTAACTTAGATCTTCTAAGTGTTCACGAAGATTGAAACCTTTTCTCTCGTAAGAAGTTGATGAGCTTTCGGATAAAAACTCGTGTGGTTGAAGTTGGCGAGCCTTCGAATAAAAACTCGTGTGTAAGAAGTTAACGAGTCTTCGGATCAAAGCTCGTGTTGTACCATTCATTCAATAGTCACTACAAGAAAAATGACTTTTGGTGACGGTTTTTTTTCCGTTACCAAAGGGTTTAGTTGATGGTTTCCCTTCCGTCAGCTAGGCCAGTGTCAGCAAAAGTTCCCACTTTAGTTGACGGTTGCTGAATGACTTTAGTTGACGGGTTTTAGCCGTCAACTAAAACTGATTTAGTTGACGAGTTTTAGCCGTCAACTAAACCCAATTTTATACCGTCAATATTGGTGCATACTTTTTCTGACGCTGGCCTAGCTGACGGTTAATGACCGTCAACATGGATTCCCTTTTTTGTTGACGTTTCTTAGCCGTCAAGAGATCCTGTTTATCAATTCTATTTACGTTGCCGACGTTATGAGATCCATGCATAATATCAAATACAGAAATACATAATATAAATTCTAGAATCTCTCACAAACATCAAATAATTTACAAGCACATTTTATATTAACAAAACAAACATATTCTTACATTCAACCAGTTCTTTTGTTCAGTAACCAACAAAAAGATAAACTTTGTTCACAGATCACACTTGTAAATAATATACCAATCCGACTTCATATTTACTAAAGTTCCACAATAGAACAAAATATCCTTAACGGAAGTTCACAAACTATATCGCAACCGAAGCCAACAGCTTCATAAACCATCGAAACCGAAGCCCGCAGCTTCACAAACCATCATTCATCGAGAATCCCTGTAGCCAATTAAAAACACATTGTTAGTATTGGACTAGTATAAATAAATTGGGATTGAACAAAGAAATATTTGATACAATATCATCAACAAGGACTGATACAACAAGTGGGTGATGCAATAATATATAGGACAGAAATATATAAACAAGGACTGCTACTAAGGTTTAAACCAAACCCGAGCCTGTCCTATTTGTGATACTAAAACAAAATCAAGTATCAAGGCTCTCAAACTGATACAGTGTCTGAGCACAAATAAAACTAAAGACTGAACTATGATTGACTGACTGAAACAAAAGTAATTTAGGACTGAAACCATTAGCAAACAGGAACTGAAACCAACATCCCAAGGACTGATATTAAATGTCCACTGACTGAAACATCCCCCTTCTCATTTATCCAGTAAACTGAATTGTTACTAAGAATGAGAAGTAGGGGCTGAACTATATGTAATTTGGGGACTGAACAGTGACTGATACAAAAAATTAGTAGAGCCCCTATCCCCCTCCTCTTCACTGTAACTTGATTTACATGAAGGTAAAGGGTTGAACTAAAGAAATAGGACTGTACAAATCAATAAGGACTGATGCAGTTCGGTATACTGACTAAAGCTAAACCCATGAGGACTGATACCATTGGTAATTCCTCATTCACACATTAGTTAACAATGAACAAAATCCATGATGACTACTAGTATCAAAGTCCATTTGAATTACAAGTCAAAACTTTGATACTCACTGCTGCCACCCAATTGCAAGTCTGATTTGCAAAGATACTCTGATACTCACTGTGTCCACTAGAACTCTGATACTCACTGCTACTCACTACTAGTAGAGAATGATGATATGTAGAGATACTCTGATACTCATTGTGTCCACTAGTATCAAGCATGTGAGCACTGTAAAACCCGCAAATTCAATTTTATTATTAAATTATTAGATTTTGGCTGCTAGCATAGTCTTAGATTTTCATTAGTTACTATTATTATTACAATTACTATTATTATTATTATTTTAGTCGGATCAGAAAAATAATTATTTCAAAATAAACTAATTGGATTTTTGATTGTGGCCCAGTCCCGATTCTGTGTCCGGAGTCCGACCCTGAGTTCGAACCCGATTTTTCGAAGCCTGACTCCGTTCCGAACCCATCTTTATTTTCTTCCTTTTAAATTTTGGTTATTAATATATAGTTATAATATATGTTTGTTGAAAAAATATATATAAAATCCTAAGACTAATTCCTAACTACCCAGTCACTCTCCCTCTCCCCCACGTTTCTCACTCACTCACCCAACCCCTCACAGCCACTCACCCGACCCCCCTTATTTCTCCTCCACGTTCTCACATCATTTCCCAAATTTCCTCTCCACCACATCACTATTCTCTAAGTGATGGAGAAGAAATAAAACCCAAACACTCACAACACCAGCACCATTCCACCACTCTCCCTTCTCTCAAAACCCCACTACCATCACCCCTCACGTCTAACCCCTCCCCGGCGCTCCTCCTGTGACCCACGACCACAGCACCCAACCCCGCGACTCTCGCCAGTGCCGATCTCGGCCAGAACCACGCCAGACCCCCTCTGTCCGCCTTCCCGTAGTCCACGACCACCCTAGCCGCGAACGCTCCCGCCGGTGCCTTCCCGGCCGGACCCGCGACCACCGATCTTCACGGTGCCCTAGCCGCCGGCCGACTTCGGCAGCACCCCGCGCGAAGCCGTGCTGGACTTTCCCGCGGCCACCCTCCGCGGTTGCTCCAACCGCCGACCCCGCAGACCCCTTCCGGCTGCCTCCGCCTTTCTACAGCTCGCGCACGCCGATCCGCGGTCAGCCCAACGACCGCCTCTGGCTGCTACCGTCCCCGTCCGACACGTTCCGAGGCTCCCCGAGCCGGTGACGACGCATCGATCCGAGTCCGAGGCCACCCTTCGAATTCCGTCATCAAGCCTTCGGTATAATTTCTAACAGAGTAGTTCGTCTCTCCCTGTCGTAGTCTATGATGATGTGGTCTCGATCCCCTTCGGGATTCGATGATTTTATTTCTTGTTGCTCGTGTGTGGATACTTGTGACGATCCTCGGATTGTTATTTTGGTTACGGACCGAAATTGCGTTGATGTGGTTTAGGGCCTATATATATTCGTGTTGATTGGTTCTGTTGGATTTTGGTTTGTAGTCCGATTTTTGGACTCGAAAAAATTCGTGAAGTATGTTATATGGGTTTTGTACTGCCTATGTGGCTAGATCGTCCTAGTTACAGAGGAGGTGCTGCCCAAATTTTCGTAAAAGTATTTCAAAATAGTACTTTTTAATGTTTAGTAATTTTTATATATCAAAACCTATCTCTAAAACCCTGGTCTTTGCAAACGGTTTATTAAATTAGTTTCCTGATTGGTTTTAAGCGTTGGTTTTATTGGTTTCCGTATCCCCGTTAGGCGACGACCGTATCGGTCGAATGAGCCTTGGCGAAACGCAAACGCTACGGAACATTCCTGTACATTGAGGCGTTAGCCAGCAACATGAGATTGCATGACCCAGTCTGAGATGCCCCATTTTCTATAAATTATATTTAATTATATTTTATTTTAGAACTAGTTACTGGCCTTTAGTATTTTGGGTGCAGGGCTTCGGCCTCCTGACTGGACTGCTTCACGACATTCAGAGTTCGCCTGCAGCAGTGTTATTATTTTAATTAATTTTTTGTTGTAAGGGCATAAGCCCAGTATTCTATTTTATTTTCTGTGGCCCTGTAATTGTGTAGTATAGATTTACTTTATTTTTTGGGTTTGTTGTTGGCGTAGCTAGGCGCATAATAAAAATTAGTTATTAATTATTTTTTATAAAAATTAATAAAAATTTCTCACATTTAATTAAAATGGATAAATTATTAGTAAGTTAAACAAATCCATGTTTTTATCATTTAAAGAAATTTAGTTTTATATATATTATTAAAAATACAAAGTTTTGCCAATTAAATTGTAATTATTATTTTTCTAATAAATCAGTAATCGGTTTATCCTATTAATTGATAACAAATGTAGTTTACGACGTTAGACAGATTTCGGTAGATTAATTTAATAACTTAAAACCTGACTAGGGTCTGTTTTTAGAAATTGCAACTAGCACAACTAGATATGGCTCATTATGGTTCTAAGTCAGGATTCTCAAACTGTAGGATTTCGAGGACGTACTTGACTTCCTTTCCGGTACCGACATCCCGATCCAGTCATATAAACAGAGGCAAGTTACGGTTATGTTTTCTTGCATTTTAATTAGTAATTGTCATGTTGCATGCTTAAACCACATTGCTACATGGAACCCTCTTCTAGGGTTCAAATATTGATTGATATTGATTGTGGGGATATTGGGGGAGTAGTGTAGCGTCTATGACCAATACCCCTCATATTGCATAATGTTATTGTGCGAGCTTACCCCTCTTACACATGGGGATAAGCCGTATCGCGTCGCTAGGATGCTATTGTACAACCCAAGCCGGTCATAGACATTACCTATTCAAATTACATTGTTTTAAATACTGAATTGCTGAAAATTGCTGGAAAATATTGTTCAAAGTTTTTCAACTGTTTAAAATTGCATCTTTTCATTATTATTTAGAATGTCGTATTATGTACTCGTACTTGCTCCTTTCCTGACTGGATCTTCCCCAATAGGTGATGTTGATGATGCTGAGCTATTGTACAATAACTACTATGACCCGGTATTATATCCTGTGGTGTTGCCAGAGTCCTCCTTGGAGGATGCAGAACCAGAGGCCGATGAGCCGACTATTTAGCTAGTGGTTTTCCAGTTATCTGGTTTTATTGTGTTGGAGTTTGTAGATTTTAAATTCAGTATTCTATTTCAGTACTTTCATTTTTAGTTGTACTTCTCTTTGTTGAATATTAAAAGTTTTAAAATTTTTGTATATTCGTGTTGTGACAAATGTATAGTTGTTGTTGAAGATTCTTGCAACTAGAAACAACTTACTGCCGCCGTCTCACAATGATGCAGGCTGGGCATGATCCGATTCGACCCAACAATTTGGGATCGGGTCGTGACACATTTTTAGTGGTGGCCCATGCAGGTCCGATCAACAACTTAGGTAAAGATATCTAGAAATAATTAGAACACTAGAACATTAATTTGTCACAACATAGGACCGAAATATACTATAAGTAAATATTTTTGTTTGTTATAGACTGGTAGGCTACCTTGCTTATGTTTGTACCTCAACCTTCTAATCATGACTAATATTCCAAAACTATTCCCTTGTTGGCTTTGCTAAACCATTTCTACTTGACTTCCTTGAATCAATAAAACTTACTTTTTTAGCCCAACTTACATATCAAATTCTTAAAACTTTCCTTGGATAAGAAATTATTTTTCTCAAAATAATTTCGGTAAAGCTCAGTATTCTCTAAGTGATTTTGTCGAGAATATTCTTATGGACTTCTTCTACTCAACTCGAAGCTGTTATGCTTCTATCTTGTCTTGTGTCCGACTCAATTGGTCAATTCCATAAGTTTAATCTTTGAAAAAAAATAATTTTGGAGAACAAATACTCCTCTTGATTCCAAACCAATCTCTTAAATCTCAAGAGCTACTGGAACACATATTTATCCTGACAAATTTTCTTGATTCCAGAAGAACAGATATCTATATCTTTTTCTATTATGATTAGAACTTTAGAACTCGTTTGAATTTTTCGGAAGCTTTTTTGAAATTCCCATAGACAAAGTTGAGAAAATATTCAGTGACCCAGTATGGCTTCGCACCTATGCGTTGTAGCCATTTATCTGAATTATGGAAACTGCGAGTTTACTGCAGCCAGATGCGCACTGACGAGGCATAGACTCTAAGTTGAAGTGATTTCAAGTGTTCATAGGTTTTCGGATATTATTGAGACTATGTCCTAAATGCCTCATGTTTGTCTCCTATGATGTTCAGTCAGAAAATGGATAAAGTTGATAGAAGATTCGGTGATCTATCATTATTTGAGTCATGGAACCAAAGGTTCACTGCAGCCAGATGTACAATGGCGGGGCATGAACCCTAGGCAAAACGACTTTGGATATGTATGGTTCCGGGTACTATTGAGACTATATCCCTGTTATAAATATATCATGTTTGGTCTCTTATCACCATTGATAACTTTACAAGAATTGTCTTGATTCGTTTAAATTTTGGTTTATTTGGAATCTTAGCGACTAGTTTAAATTTTTAGAAATCATTTCTATAGGATTCATATGGGAATTCCACTTGATTTTCTAGGACTGTTTTCCAACATTTTATTACCATCAAATTATTCTGATTTTTGTCGATTAGAGGATTTGTATTTCTACCGGTTGTCTCCATTTTCAAAAATCTCTTATCACAGCCTGAAAGAATAGATTTCCTATGAAATTTCACTTGATTTTTTTAGAACTTATTAGGACCATATCAATCTCTATTGGCTCAAACTCTTTCCTGGTTCAACTTTAGTACGTTGATTATATTTTGTTACATATTTTGGAAGTTATAGATAGTTGCAGATAGCTCTATATATTAAATAGTTGATATACATCTTGTAGATGACTATATGTTTATAGTTGATAGCTATATGTGGGAGAAACATAGATTGTTACCTATCTCATTTCTAGTAAAGGCATCTTTGGGATCAATATTAGTTAGCTAAAGGGTAGGAAAGGTAGAAGAATACCTTAAGAAAGCTAGTCTTGAGAGAGTGGTATATCTTAACTTGTGATTTATTCGGGTTAGAACCGTTGGTAGTGCTCACTAGTGCCTAAACCTCATTTAAACAAATGAAGGTATTTGGCGATTTTGAATTTTATGATTAAAGGAGGATTTATGGAAGATAGAGGAAGACGTAGGTAGAGTTAGTAAGGAAAGTCTAGGATTTGGTAAGATTCTCCCATGGAGGAAGTGAATTTGGATAATATATAAACATGAGAATATGGTGATCAAGTAAAGGAACACTTGATGGGGATCAAACTTTTACTACTGTACCTAGAAGGGACGGATATAACCATGGAAGGAGTGTCACAAGCAATGGAATGATATGATTCTAGAGAATGAATAAGCAGTGAGAAATTGAGATAAGACCATTGGCATATAACTTTGGAAATGAACAATTGGATTTGCAATTCTACCAAACATTGGAGACTTGTATTAGTTATGGTAAGAATGATTGAGATTTTGTGATATTTTGGCTAATGTGTTTGATGAGAACGATTGTTAGGTGCATGGTTAAAGATTAAAATTTGATTAGTGATTATAATTTGGTCAATTGATTTCAAGAATTGGAAATTTTTGAATATAGATCATGGATCAACTTTAAAAAAAAATTCTAAGGATTTACTACGACAAGTGAAGATTGTAACTTTGATGTAGTCAGTTTGGAAGAATAGTTGACAATTGGAAATTGATGTCTGTACAATAATTTGATCAAAAGAAATACTTGAAATTTGAAATACTTTTGGCTTACGAGTTACATACAATGACGGATGAAAATTCGATTTAGATGATTTATGATTCCAAATAGAGTTAGTTTTAATACCTTGGCAGCTAGATGCCTTAGTTCTCTGTAGATACTGGGAGTTCAGCAAGTTTAGCGAGTTAGAGTTTGGTTTTTGCATGGGGTATTAATAAGATGATTATCTTATAAGTCATTTTTCCTGCAATATCCTATCTTCTGCCCGATGAAATAGTGATACGTCATTCTTTCTATCCCCTTTCGATCATCACTCAGTCCTCAATGAAAATATCTTATCCGATTATATTCTTATCATAGCTATAATATTCTATTCACCTTCGCTATCCTACTATTATACGACTTGTTGATTTTTCTTGAGTCATAAACCCTTATACCCCATTCCAATTTGATTTGGAATTTTAGCCCCTCATCTCAGAAGATTACATTATATTATGCATTCTCAATAAACTGTTGACGTTCATTTCTTTTCTGCCTTTTCTGTTTAACGAGACCTCATTTGATTCTCCTATTTTATGATTATTTGATTATGATTTAATCTTACCTAGATTTTACTCATGCCTAAAATGATTTTGATCACAATAATATTCAAACTCAATCTCAGATCATATCTGGATAATTCTGATCGTGCATATTTTATCATTGTACCTAGTGATCATGCCTAGAATCCGATCGTGCCAGATGATTTGAATTCTATTTTTAATCAAGGCAAAATAATTTTTGATTGTATCCCGGCCCTTATCTTTAAAATTTCGAGGACAAAATTTTCTAAGGAGGAAAGGTTGTAAAACCCGCAAATTTGATTTTATTATTAAATTATTAGATTTCGGCTGCTAGCATAGTCTTAGATTTTCACTAATTACTATTATTATTATTATTACTACTACTACTATTATTATTATTATTTTAGTCGGATCAAGAAAATAATTATTTCAAAATAAACTAATTGGATTTTTGATTGTGGCCCAGTCCCAATTATGTGTCCGGAGTCCGGCCCTGAGTTCGAACCCGATTTCTCGAAGCCTGACTCCGTTCCGAACCCGTCTTTATTTTCTTCCTTTTAAATTCTGGTTATTAATATATATTTATAATGTATGTTTGTTGGAAAAAAATATAAAATCCTAAGACTAATTCCTAACTACCCAGCCACTCTCCCTCTCCCCCATGTTTCTCATTCACTCACCCAACCCCTCACAGCCACTCATCCGACCCCCCTTATTTCTCCTCCATGTTCTCACATCATTTCCCAAATTTCCTCTCCACCACATCACTATTCTCTAAGTGATGGAGAAGAAATAAAACCCAAGCACTCACAACACCAACACCATTCCACCCCTCTCCCTTCTCTCAAAACCCCACTACCATCACCCCTCATGTCCAACCCCTCCCCGGCGCTCCTCCCTGTGACCCATGACCACTGCGCCTAATCCCGCGACTCTCGCCGGTGTCGATCTCGGCCAGAACCACGCTAGACCCCCCTCTGTCCGCCTTCCCGTAGTCCACGGCCACTCTAGCCGCGATCGCTCCCGCCGGCGCCTTCCCGGTCGGACCCGCGACCACCGATCTTCGCGGCGCCCTAGCCGCCGACCGACTTCGGCAGCACCCCGCACGAAGCAGTGCTGGACTTTCCCGCGGCCACCCTCCGCGGTTGCTCCAACCGCCGACCCCGCAGACCCCTTCCGGCTGCCTCCGCCTTTCTACAGCTCGTGCGCGCCGATCCGCGGTCAGCCCAGCGACCGCCCCTGGCTGCTACCGTCCCCGTCCGACACGTTCCGAGGCTCCCCGAGTCGGTGACGACGTATCGATCCGAGGTTGAGGCCACCCTTCGAATTCCGTCATCAAGCCTTCGGTATAATTTCTAACAGAGTAGTTCGTCCCTCCCCGTTGTAGTCTATGATGACGTGGTCTCGATCCCCTTCGGGATTCGATGATTTTATTTTTTGTTGCTCGTGTGTGGATACTTGTGACGATCCTCGAATCGTCATTTTGGTTACGGACCGAAATTGCGTTGATGTGGTTTAGGGCCAATATATATATTCGTGTTGACTGGTTCTGTTGGATTTTGGTTTGTAGTCCGATTTTCAGACTCGAGAAAATTCGTAAAGTATGTTATGTGGGTTTTGTACCGCCTATGTGGCTAGATCATCCTAGTTACAGAGGAGGTGCTGCCCAAATTTTTGTAAAAGTATTTCAAAATAGTACTTTATAATGTTTAGTAATTTTTATATATCAAAACCTATCTCTAAAACCCTGGTCTTTGCAAACGGTTTATTAAATTGGTTTCCTGATTGGTTTTAAGTGTTGGTTTTATTAGTTTTCGTATCGCCATTAGGCGACGACCGTATCGGTCGGATGAGCCTCGGCGAAACGAAAATTCTACGGGACATTCCTGTACGTTGAGGCGTTAGACCGCAATATGAGATTGCATGACCCAGTCCGAGACGCCCTATTTTCTATAAATTATATTTAATTTTAGAACTAGTTACTGGCCTTTAGTATTTTGGGTGCAGGGCTTCGGCCTCCTGACTGGACTGCTTCACGGCATTCAGAGTTCACCTGCAGTAGTGTTATTATTTTAATTAATTTTTTGTTGTAAGGGCATAAGCCCAATTTTCTATTTTTTTCTGTGGCCCTGTAATTGTGTAGTGTAGATTTTTACTTTATTTTCTGGATTTGTTGTTGGCGTAACTAGGCGCATAATAAAAATTGGTTATTAATTATTTTGTATAAAAATTAATAAGAATTTCTCATATTTAATTAAAATGGATAAATTATTAGTAAGTTAAACAAATCCATGTTTTTATCATTTAAAGAAATTTAGTTTTATATATATTATTAAAAATACAAAGTTTTGCTAATTAAATTGTAATTGCTATTTTCTCCAATAAATAAGTAATCAGTTTATCCTATTAATTGATAACAAATGTAGTTTACGACGTTAGACGTATTTCGGTAGATTAATTTAATAACTTAAAACCTGACTAGGGTCTGTTTCTAGAAATTGCAACTAGCACAACTAGATATGGCTCATTATGGTTCTAAGTCAGGATTCTCAAACTGTAGGATTTCGAGGATGTACTTGACTTCCTTCCCGGTATCGACATCCTGATCCAGTCATACAAACAGAGACAAGTTACAATTATGTTTTCTTGTATTTTAATTAGTAATTGTCATGTTGCATGCTTAAACCACATTGCTACACGGAACCCTCTCCTAGGGTTCAAATATTGATTGATATTGATTGTGGCGATATTGGTGGAGTAGTGTAGCGTCTATGACCAATACCCCTCATATTGCATAATATTATTGTGCGAACTTACCCCTCTTACACATGGGGATAAGCCGTATCGCGTCGCTAGGATGCTATTGTACAACCCAAGCCGGTCATAGACGTTACCTATTCAAATCACATTGTTTCAAATACTGAATTGCTGAAAATTGCTAGAAAATATTGTTCAAAGTTTTTCAACTGTTTAAAATTGCATCTTTCCATTATTATTTAGAATATCGGATTATGTACTCGTACTTGCTCCTTTCCTGACTGGATCCCCCCCAATAGGCGATGTTGATGATGCTGAGCTATTGTATAATAGCTACTATGACCCGGTATTATATCCTGTGGTGTTGCCAGAGTCCCCCTCGAAGGATACAGAACCAGAGGCCGATGAGCCGACCGTTTAGCTAGTTATTTTCCAGTTATCTGGTTTTATAGTGTTGGAGTTTGTAGATTTTGAATTCAGTATTCTATTTTAGTACTTTCATTTCCAGTTGTACTTATCTTTGTTGAATATTAAAAGTTTTAAAATTTTCGTATATTCGTGTTGTGACAAATGTATAGTTGTTGTTGAAGATTCTTGCAACTAGAAATAGCTTACTGCCGCTGTCTCACAACGATGCAGGCTGGGCATGATCCGATTCGACCCAACAATTTGGGATCGGGTCGTGACAAGCACTCCGATTCTCTGATAAAATCTAAAAATTACCCCTCCTGCACACTGTTGCATGTAGGTACACAAGCATGTGAGCACACTCACACATTACACTCAACACATACACACATGTGTAGAAAGTATCCTCACTCATGAGCACACTACTCACACACACTTGCACAGGAAACACTCTCCGTTACATAGTCACACAACATGTATCCTGAACACAAGTATCCTGAACATGAGTATCAAAGCTAATACTAGTAATGCTTAGTAGTGGCTTAGTATCATGAGTATCAATATCAGCAAGTATCTTGAACACAAAATTAAGGACAACATTGATACTTCACTTAAACAATATCCTTATATTCAATAATGCATAAATATACAACACATAATGACTGCAAATCCTAGATAAAGTCCAAAAATTACCTTCAGGAATGGCTAGGTCAAGAACGGTGACACATGATCCATCCACTCAATGCAAACTTCATTAATCTCATCAAGCCCATATTCATGCTTCTCATTGTACTGTTTGTAAATAGGAAGGAAAAAAATATAAGTGATCATAATATATTTTAAACATACATGCCTGTTGATTAAGCAGAACATCACCTTATGATTAAGCAAGCTTGGATCAATTGCGATCTCTTTTATATATTGCATCACGTAGTAACCACATTCGATAGCACCACTTTGTACTGGTACCTATGCACAGAAAAGAAAAGTCCTTACACACTTGTTCATTATATATATATATATATATATATATATATATATATATATATATATATATATATATGTATATATATATATTAATGATAGCCGATCCTCAGCAGCCATCGCGAACAGCAGATCCTCAGTGGCCTAGCGTCGCATTCTCATCGGGCGATCCCTAGCCGAACCAGCGATTCGCCTTAAGGTGGGCAACGACGAAGCTTCTCCATTTCTCGAGCGCTGGGTCGGCGATATCTTGTTTCCCAACATTTCTGCTGCCCCCAGGAACAGCACTATCAAGGACTTATGGGACCCTCCAAACAACACCTGGAATTGGAACAAAGTCCGAGTTTGGGCTGGGTCTGAGGCGGTCGATTATATTCACCGTAGCAGAGTAAAGATCGGACCGGACGCTGATAAGGTCGAGTGGTTGCCCGATGTTAACGGAGCATTCTCGGTTAAGTCGGCCAGAAGAGTGATCCTAGGCAATGCGGATCCATCTCCTACTATTGCATCCTTCTGGCAGACCTACATCCCCAAGAAGTGGTCCTTCCTTATCTGGAGAGCCCTCTGCAACATCCTCCCTACTGATGACACTCTCAACACCATCGGGTTCAGCCTTACTTCAGCTTGCATATGCTACTCTGATCGACAATCGGAAACAGTCGACCACATCCTCAGTCAAGTGGAACTACCGATCAAGGTCTGGAGAGCTCTTTTCCAGCGTTGCAAATTGCCTCATAGGGGCGACAACTTTCACTACCTCATGGCAATCTGGGCTTCTGCATCCCATGGACACCAGATCGTCGCTGCGGCCGCCACGTGGGTTCTCTGGAAAAATTAGAACAAGGCTAGATATGAAGGCCGCCAGTAAAAAGCAGGCCAACTAATTTGGGAGACCATTCGTCAGTGCCGTAAGCGGAGATCCCTTTGCAAACACGACCAGATGGTATTCTGGAACTCTCTCCTATCATCGGATTAGCTGTATTGATTCTCTTTTTTGTCTTCTTTTGTCAGTATACGTGTATAGGCATCGGCATTTTGCGCCTTATGGTATACTTGTATAGGTTCGGCCTTTCGGCCTTCATGAATAAAATGGGTTGTTGAAAAAAAAATATATATTAACGATAGAGAAGTATATTGTACCTGAATTGATAACCAATTCTGTAGTGTCCCGCTCCTCGCGGTCCACTATGTAATATCCATGGCTTGCTGACTCAGTCTTGAACTGAGTATTTGGGAAAACCTTTGCCGGTATCGATTTATCACGGATGAAATGTAATGAACCTTTCCAATTAATGGATCGGCTTCTATTGAAATGAATCCAACAGTTTTTTGGATGCTTTCTTTTGCTGCTTGGTTTTGATGAATGCGTTTTCGTGTTAGTTTTCGATGATTGGTTTTCATTGTTTGTTTTCATCGCATTGGGCATTCATTCCGAATCTTGAGAGAAAGAGACCGAAGTATGCTAATCAAATGTTGGTTCTAATGCAGGAGGACGCGTAGGCGGCGCGTGATCATCGCGTGAAGTCCCTCCTTCTCTCGAACAAGATTCTTTTTTGTGAGTTGTTTTAACTGGGCAAACATTTATCTCCACGCCCTAATAAAAATGATCTCTAGTCCAATCTGCTGCCACGTCCCATTGATCAACGATACCAACCAACAAAAGATAAGAAACAAAGAATTGACTCAAATGTCAAATCAAAGAATAGTTGCCTTACTCGTGTTCAATATGAATGTTTACAAGCTCTTTATTATGCTGCAAAGAGATTACTGTAAATGTTGCTAAAGTTACATGATAGAGAGGATATGACTTGCTGTATAGAGAAAAAAGTAAGACAAAAATACTGAACGATGCATATGTCGTCATAATAGAGATTTACTTGATAGAGTTGCATTCATGCATTGGTCTCAGACAACTTGTGCACAAGGGCAATCCTCACGACCAGTTTGGAGGTGCCTGAACTGCTCGACCTAGGGGGGATTAGAGGAACACCCTAAGGTAAAGAAACCTCACGATCAGAGGGGTGTATAGAGTGTCCATTTTGCGACGAGCTGAACCAAGAGTCACAGCGGCTAATCATGGAGAATGACCTATGGACCAACAATTAGTTAGGTTCATGCATATAGACAAAAATCATTGCAAACCTAACATGTAGGTACAAAAAAATAAGTATGCTTTATATATGCAAATTGTGCTAACATGTTTCGTGCAGGGATGACTGTCGGCTATGGGTAAGATTGTTATAAAATGTTTCTACTGTTATGTTTCTTATGAATTATTAAAAAGAACCTAGACAAGTAGAAAGATCACATAATAAATGTATGCTAGCTCCACATGTTGACTTAGTACAGATATTTGTGAGTTCGGCCAAAAGTCTCTCGCTAGTACAAGATGTGTACTCACCCACGTTGTGGGCATCCTTTTCAGCTAATAAGGAGACATGAGGATTTCAAGTGAGGTGTTAAAGCTCGTCCAGCCCAGTAGAGCTTGTGGATTGCCTCGATGCTACTTTTCATTTCCAGTCAGGTTACAAGTTTTCCTTTGAAGTGTCTTTTTATTTTTGACTATGTAATAAAAGGATATGATGTATGGGCATTGTGGCTATTTTGAAAAGGGTTTCGAAGAGAGAGATATATAAGAAAAACTATGGCATTTTGAGTCGTAAGCTTTGTATTTTGTAATCCTATCAAGTTATAAATAAAATAAAGTAGTTCCATTTCAAATCTCTGTGTCCAATATTTGGTTTTCTCCAATTAAATATACTGCATGTGTGGGTTTTAATTTGTCTAGTTGTTTTGTGCAAGTACTGGCCTTGTACAAGCGTAACTTAGGCTTGCACGACATCATGCCTTAGCGAGGACGAACAATTCCGCAGGAATCAAAGCGAGGACGAACGACCCTAGCGGGATCTGGGCATGACAAATTCAATCTAAATTTTTTTAAGTTGGTATCTACATTGAGCATGATACATCCGAAGCCCACTATGCAAATTAAAGTGGACAATAATATTTGTCATTATTAAAGCATATATCATTTGCTATAGTTGTGTGAAGATTTGGGATAAATGTATTCATGCATACCTTGTTACAATTTGTTTAAGGTCCTCACATATGCGACCCCCCAGAGAATCCAAATAGTACGCTTTCATAAGTAGAATATCAATGAGGGGTAGGGGTCATAAAGAAAGGTGGCCAATTGAAATTAGTAACCATGTGGAGTATGTGTCTATGTGAGTGAATTAAGTGTAGTGTGTGGGTGAGTGATAGGGGCAAGTGACAATTGTGAGTGAGAGTATTTGTGTGAGGGGATCCAAATCCTTACTGCACAGGTTAGAGAGTGTGAGGGGTGTAGCAGAGGGACTTGGGAGTCCCTGTTAAGCCACTCAGTGGCATGGCAGTGCATAGGAGTATCTCTAGATATACTTTGTCTAGGATATATGTGTGCATGTGTTAAGGGAAATGCATCAGTCCTATAGGGGAAATGCATCAGTCCCTATGCGATGTTGCCATAGGCAGGGGCTCTAGGCAAATATCAGAGGACAGACCATGCTGGCCTTGGCTTGGCCACTAGGCAACATGATATTGTCCCATATACAACTAAGTGTTAGAACAAAGCTTTCTGTTTGGGGCTAAGGTAATGTTTACATTCAATTAGGGATAGGTATGTTCCATATATATATGAAAGATTTGGTTTGTGATATATCATTAGAGTATCATAGATTGTGTGGAGTATCAATTTGTAATTTAGTATCCTATAGGGTTTGATCCTTACATATGGAAATGTGTGTGTGAGTGCTAATATGTGTGTATCAGTCCATAGGGGAACTGTCACTGGTAATGTATAATTATAGGTGTGTGTGTCTCATATACATACAAGGCATAGTAGTGGACTGTTATCAGTTGTGCATATATTTCGATTGATATCAGTCCTATACTCAAGTTGTGCATCAGTAAAGATTAGAGGGGCTCGGGTTTAGTCTTTAACCTATAGCAATGAAATAGAAAGGGACCATATATGTGTCAATCTATGAATTGGGGGTCGAGCTATAGCAGTCTTGGGGGCCAATCAATGTATCAGTATAGATAAAAGGGGGGCCATGTTATCATATTTGACCCCTATCATCTAAGAAAAGTCATCTTCTAGGTGAAGCTCTTACCATTGTGCTCGAGTAGTACTTTTCTAAACCAAATAAGCTAGTTAAACTCTTAAACTACTGCAATTATAGTAAGGTGTAGTTGTTTCCTTATAGGAAGGTATTTTCTCTCAATAGATGAATTACTTCTGCAGAAAATGTCATTACCTTCCATATTCATATGTATGGATACATGTATAGGGGGTGTGTCATATATATATATATATATATATATATATATATATATATATATAGACACTACAAGAAAAATGTTTGACAAAAATGTATATATATATATATATATATATATATATATATATATATATATATATATATATATATATATATATATATATATATATATATATATATATGTTTAGATTAGTGTTTATTTTTCTTGTAGTGTCTATATATATATATATATATATATATATATATATATATATATATATATATATATATATATATATATATATATATATATATATATATATATATATATAGACACTACAAGAAAAATGTTTGACAAAAATGTATATATATATATATATATATATATATATATATATATATATATATATATATATATATATATATATATATATATATATATATATATATATATATAGACACTACAAGAAAAATGTTTGACAAAAATGTATACCTCTTTCGATTTTCTCTTCCTGTCATTAACAAAATTGCTAATTTTAGGCATTAGGGATGTCTGCATACAAGTAAAAACATATTGCATAAGTAAAGAGAATAAGTTAGAAAACAAATGAAGACTAATCTAAACATATTGCATAAGTAAAGAGAAGAAGAAAGAAAACAAATAAACACTAATCTAAACATATTGCATAAGAGAAGAAGTTAGAAAACAAATAAACACTAATATGAACAGTAGCTTCATTAATAAAACAAATGAACAGAAAAGAAGAAGTTACTAATCAACCCAATCTGAACAGTAGCTTCATTAGAAAACATAAATTTGTTACAGAATCACAGATACAAATTTACTAATCAACCCAATCTTCTTCATAATCTACTCTTTTACAAAATATATTATCATCATCCCCAACATCTAACAATCCATCATTCAACGTTGCATTAGTAAATGAATGATATTCCATATCAAATTATCCACGTCTTCAGAATCTTCTTTATGTAGATAATCTTTTGGACTAGTAGACAAAACAACAGGCCATTGAGGATCTAGTTGGTCTTTTACATAAAATACTTACTTGGCATGCGAAGCTAGAATAAAACATTCTAATTTGTACCCAACTTGATTAAGGTTCACCAATGTGAAACCAAATTCATCAACCTTAACACCCTTACTCTCAACTCAATCGCACTTAAATACTGGAATGTTAAAGGTATGATAATAGAGCTCCCATATTTCTTTGATAACTCCATAGAAACACATGTCCCCTACTATAGGATTCTTATCTTTCGAACTTGTAATATGCATTGTTGTAGCTACAAGACTAACTCCACTATTTTGGCTAACTCGAGCATTGTCATGATCCTTCATGTGGTAGCGACAACCATTAATAACTTATCCAGAACTTTTAAGTACATGGTGGCTAGGCCCTTGTGCTAGCCACTTGACAGTTTGTGAGATGTCTTCTTTCACATCTAATGCACCATCAGCCTGTACAAATTCAATATTATTAATATTCTTTAACTTCTGAATAAGAAAGAGTAAAAGTATATTGATTTTGTTTTAACAACTACCTTCTGTTACAAGTAATAGATAAATGTCTGATAGTATTTGTCCTGCAACCACTTTCTATTTTTAGACTTTTGGAGGTATTCTAAGTGTAACCACTCCATATGCTCGCTGTCAAGTCATTATGAGAACTTATTATACAATATAACAATTTTAATACAATGAATTAAAAAATCAAAAAAATTATGATAAAGAAGCTTACTCAATATAAGGTTCAATTTCATCTGTGTTCTCCAAAACATATGAATGGGCTTGTTGCCATTCTTCGTGATCAATTGCTACTAGACGACCTCCAGGAAAAGGTTTTTCATCTTCAATGTTGCCCTTCCTTGTAAGGGGATTTCCTACTGCCTCAAAATGTGATAGATAGTCCCTACAAAATTCTATTGCTTCTTCTGCAATGTAATATTCTACAATGCATCCTTTAGGACGGTTATGATTGCGCACGTAACCCTTCAAGGTTTCATGCACCTTTCAAAAGGATACATCTATGTCAAGAAAATGGGTCCACAATCCTGACTTGTTCAACAAGGTGTAGAGGTAAATGGACCATAATGTCAAAGAAAGACGGTGGAAGTACTTCTCCAACATGCATAATGTGACCACAAGATCATTTTCAATATCGTTTAGCATATTCACATCCACCACTTTCTTACATATTGCATTGAAGAAGAAGCAAAATCGAGTAATAGCAACTCTAACCGGCTTAGGCAGAACTGAATGGATTGCCACAAGTAATAGTTGTTGCATTAGTGCATGACTATCATGAGATTTGAGACCATAAAGCTTCGAATCTTGCATTGAGACAAGATTTCTGATATTAGAAGAGTAACCTTCAGGTACCTTTACGTCGAACAATGTTTGACAAAATATCTTCTTCTCATCCTTTGTTAATGTATAACAAGCTCGCGACAAATAAGTACATTTTTTTCAAAATTAGGTTGTAGTTCGGTCCTTAGCCCCTCATCCACAAGATCAAGATGAGCATTGACTCCATCCTTTGTCTTTCTGGGAATGTTAAGAAATGTACCATATATGCTCTCATAAACATTTTTCTCGATGTGCATAACATCGAGTGTGTGGCGAACATGCAAGTGTTCCCAATAGTCAAGTGTGAAGAAGATTGACTTCTTCTTCAACCATCTTCTTTCAATATACTTTGATGCTTTGCACATCTCATGTTTCTTACCCCAGGAGTTCGAAATTTGGCTAGCCTTTTCTAATATCTCTTTTCCGCTTAAAAGTGTTGGAGGACCACGAAATTCCTGCTGGCCATTGAAAACTTTCTTTTGACTACGAAATAGATGGTGGCGTGGGAGAAACCTCCTTGTACCAGTATATGCATTTTTACCACTATGTTTGAGTCTAGGCACATAACTATCTTCCCCGCATATGGGGCAAGCATAATACCCCTTAGTAGTGCAACCAGATAGATTTTCATATGCAGAAAAATCATTGATGGTCCACAACAATACAACCTTTAAAGTAAATAAATCTTTCTTTTGTGCATTATAAGCTTCAACTCCCTCTTCCCATAAAAGTTTCAAGTCTTCAACTAATGGTGCTAAATAAACATCAATATCGTTGTCCGGTTGGTGCGGACCTGATAACAATAGCGACAACATCATGAATTTTTTTTATGCACAACCACGGCGGTAGATTATAGGTCACCAATATAACTGGCCAACAACTGTACCTACTACTAAGGAACCTACATAGATTTATGCCATCAGCTGAAAGCGTCAGTTGAAGGTTTCTAGGTTCTTTCCCAAAATCTGGCCACTTATGGTCAACTAGCTGCCATGATGAGACGTCTGCAAGGTGACGAAGTTTGTCGTCAACTACTCTTTCAGAAGCATGCCAAGTTAAGTCCCTTGCTATATGTGAGGATTGAAACATCCTTTTAAACCGGAGAATGGAAGAAAAATACAATAGAACTTTGGAAGGTATTTTCTAATCAGAATTTGATGAGAACCATCATTTGCATTCTTCCATCTTGATGTTCCACAAGTGGGACATTCAGATAAATTGCTATACACTTTTCTATAAAGTATACAATCATTGGGGCATGCATGAATCTTCTCATATTCCAAACCCAGAGCAGTCATTGTCTTCTTATCCTTGTACATTGATGAAGGTATTTCATTTTGTGCTGGTAACATATCATGAAGTATTTTCAACAACTCAGAAAAGCTACTGTCAAACCACCCGTATCTTCCTTTAATGTTATACAATCTCATCAAGCCCAATAGCTTTGTATACTTAGAACAACCAGGATAAAGAGGCTTTTTGGCATCTTCAAGTAGAGATTTAAATGCTTTTGGGTCGCCGAAAACATATTCATATGCCGCATTAACCATTTCTACAGCATCTGCACCATCTTGAAAGGAGCCAAACCCATTATAGTTAGGTATTTGTTCATCACTTGCTGCAATGCTTGTCGATCCTCTGCTAAGGTATTCCTCACCATGCCAAACCCATACTGTATAATTTCGATCGATACCCCTACTAAACAAGTATTTTCTTACGTCCCTTAGCTTTTGGAATATCAAATTTCCATATTTTTTGTATGGACATCGAATAGAAATAAGATTATCTAAATGGAGCTTTGCAAACTTAAGAAACTCTTCTACTCCTTCCTCATATTCACGACATATTCTATCCTTCAACATCTATGACTTAGACATGGTTGTAATCCCGACCTCAATCAAAGCAGATTATATAACCAGGTTATAAATCTACATGAGCAACACCTGTAGATGATCGTAATCCCGACCTCTTGCTGGGTGCTCCTTTCTTCCCTACAATAAGAATGAGACAACAAATCATTAGTATATTGGTCTAGTGTACTGCAGCAGATCGGTTTTAGTTTTGTGTTAACAAACAAAAATTCTACGACATGACACAGTTGACCCACAAAAAGTCATACTGATTCACAAGTCCTAGGACACGACTCATTTTTGTGAAAAAACAAAAACCCTAGGACACGACACCTTTCTGTGAATAAACAAAAACTTACATCATATGGAAAAATTGACCCAAAAAACCCTAATGATTCACAAATCCTAGGACACGACACAGTCCTGTGATTTGGACACGACATAATAGCCAGACATAAAACCCACATCATGACAAATTTGACCTAAAAAACCTACTGATTCACAACTAGGACACGATATAGTAGCCAAACACAAAAATCCTACTCTCAATAAAATCCACAAAAAACTATACTGTCAAAAAACTCTACTCTTAAAAAAAATCTAAAAAAACCCTAACTTCAACTAGCACTACCATAAAATCAAATTATAGAGAGAAAATATGGAATAGAATTGCAATATATTGCATGGTGAAGACCGAAGTTGTCGTATGGTAAAGTTGTCACTGAGAATAGGGTTTTTGAGAGGGGACGTAGGCCGCCGAGGAGAGAGTTTTAGGGAGTGGAGGGGTAGGGATTTCTGAGAGGAAATAGGGTTTTCTAAGAGGAACGGGGGAGAAGAGGGGTTTTTGAGAGTTTTAGGAGAGGGACTTCTAATATTTAAGAAAGAGATTGGGCCTTTGAGTAGCGGAAATTAAACATGAAAACCGTCATTAAGCCAAAATTTTTGAAAAAATTACGATAATGACATCTGAAATAGTCGCAGGAATCCTCCCCCCACTTTAGTTGACGGCTTTAAACTAGCCGTCAACTAAATATGGTGGATTACGTGACGGTTTTCCCAAACCCGTCAACTAAATGGAACAATATTGTATAGTTAACACAAAATAGGGGTTTAGTTGACACAAGGCCTTACCCGTTAAGTAAAACATAATAGTTGACGGGAATTACTGACCGTCAATAAAAAATCGTCAACAAATGTCATTTTTCTTGTAGTGAGTGGATTAAAGCCGGAGAAAGTTCTGGAACTGGAGTGCCCCGTGGGAGGGTAACATGATACATCGAGTCTTTAATTTCTTGCCTCTCACTATTAAATTGCTATTTACTTTTAATATTTGCGTCAATAATTTTTATTACACTATTCACCCCCTTTAGGGTTCTACAATTGGTATTAGAGCTTGATATCTTGATTTGGATTTACTTTCTTAGAGTGATTAATGGCCACCAACCCTAGTCTTAACTCATATCACAATGAGGGACACTCCACAAATAGACCTCCCCTATTTGATGGAATCAATTATAATTATTGGAAGATTAGGATGAGTATCTACTTAAAATCCCTAGATTTTGATCTATGAGATTGTGTTATAAATGGTATCACTAAATCTTCCATTGTGATTGAGGAAGGTGTTTCAAATAAAATTATTGAAAGGTTTTTCGAAAATGATAAGATGATTCTTATGCATGATGTTAAGGCTATGAACGCTCTCTGTCACCCCCCGACCCGGAATCACCCGAACCATCGTCCTCGCAGGGGGCATGATGCCGCACGAGCCTGGAGTTGCGCTCGTGCAAGGCAAGATGACAAGTTCTCAAATGGTTATCTTTGAGTTGAACATTAACAACGAAAGGAAAACAGAGTATACGAAACAATTCTCTTTATTGATATTCGAAATGAGATTACAAAGGCTTTTGATAGCCCAACAATATATGCCATATTGGCTACAACACTCAAGTTCTCTATTGTCCACAAAGGATTTCACCGTTCTATACATCATGCCTTCTTTATCTCGGCCGCATCAATCATGTTGTATGTCCGAGCGTCAATGCGATCGCACGCTTCAATACGATTCGGCATTCCAAGCCTCAACACATTCAAGCGAAGCTCCGCCGCGAGCAGACTAATCCCTGAACCTGCTAGCAAACTAGTAGGGGATTAGTACTTTTGTCCTCGCTGTACTAATCAAAAATCCACTTAACAGACCGACATTTAGTATTGTATTGATTCATGCAAACATACAATTGAGTTCTCTTTCTATGTTCTCCTTAGGATGAGTTCATGGCATATTCGAAGACTGTAAAGCATGTTATCATGGCAAGCATGTTATCCGATTCGCATAAGAAAATAGGCAACCAATAGCAATCCCGTGTTGTTTCGTGACTTCTTACCAATATCGATGCACTCGCCCTTGCACCGACGCAAGGTGAATACGCCTATCCGTTTTCCCTGTCATGTTATAAGTGCCCTCTATTCAGGATCTATATGTGCACGATATATGTATACCTTGCACTTTCAACCCATCGCCCTTAACTATATGAAGGTCACTAGCTTTTCGGACTAGAATGGACTTATATTTCTTAAGTCAAAACATAAGACGATGATAACTCTGTGCGGTTGCTAACCCAAACATCAGAGGACCACCGAAATAATCGTAGCAAGTGGCTTATCACATTCACTAGAAGGTCGCTACCCGTCTAAATGAAGTGCACCAACAATACCGTAAATGTAATCCCTCCTAGGCCGAACGGTCCCAGCGCCCTGGTGCGCCACGTTCGAGGGATTACCCGTGCACATGCTTTTATATCTTTAAGTCCATTTGACCATGCAACGTATCTTATCTTTCATACAACCAAGCAAGTTTGTCTATATCTATTTCAATTGGCACAACGTCCCAATGTTCTCAATGAACGTCCTGAAGGCCACGAACATTTCAAAGGCACCATTTTGCATCGACAGTTATGTCACATCCGTGCCACAACTGTTCTCTTCATCGCAACGACGCCATCTTTTGTAAGTATTGTGCAGCTGCGCACATGTAACACCCAGTTTTCCAGATGAGGGTAATTTTGAAATTTTGTAATTATAATGGTTATTATTGTTATTTATTTCACATTATAATTTATGGTAATTTTTTTAATTATTTTAAACTATTTAAAAACTGCTCTAAGTCATGACTTGTGATTTTGATGTGCTACTAGTGAAACCCTAGAGACTGCATGACCTAGAGCCTAACCATGTCATTAGGATGATTTAATTATTATTTCTAGTTTGAGGGTATTCTTGTCATTTTGAATTTATTTGAATTAATATATATTTAATTGGAATTTAATATGATTATTTGAATGGTGTGATTTAAATATGATTTAATTTATTGCCTTGTAGTGTGTTTAGCCCTAGACTAGATTTGACCTAACCTAGATTAGTCATAGCTAGTCTTAGCTAACCATGGTTAGTGTTAGTTAGAATTTGTTAGCCTTGGTTAAGTCATGACTAGATGGAACAACTAGGTCACAACTTGACTAGTGTGAAACCTAGGCTTGTGAACCATTGAATTAGTAAGATTGATTTATAGCCATTGATCACCCCAAAACCCTAGCATTTATGGCCAGCCACCTAGGGTTCCACACCCCTATTTAATTCCTCTTTCATCTAGGGCTAGCCTCCTTTAGAAAATTGGCAAGTTGGAAAAGAAAGGTAAATCCCAATCTTCCCCAATCCATATCTATTCTATTTCAATTCCTTTTTCCCTCAAACTTCTTGCATTAGGATCTAATCCCTGTATACTTTCTGTCCATGGTGAAGAAATTCAGTGGAGGAACAATTTGGTGAAGTTTGGATAGCAAGAAGAATACCCCTCTTTGGAGCTTTTTGAGCAATTTGACACACCTAGGTAACTTCTCATTCCCTCCATAAAATTTCAGTTTCTAGGTATGAATAGGAAGCCCTAGGAGTCCTCTAACTGTTGGTATAGGTTTTGCTAGGTTACGTGTCCAATACGTGTCCGTATTGGACACGTATCAGTGTGCATACCAAGGTGTTCGACGAAATACCACAGTGGGCATTTCGTTCATATTTTCAGTATTGGTTTGAATAGAAAATTAGGGTTTGGTGTTGCTTATTAATTTCTGGTTGTCTGAGGTGATTATTGCATCGTGTCGTGTCGGATTGGACACGCGAACATGCGGTTTCCGCACGCAGCAGAAGTCTCCTGCTATTCGGGGGAAATTACTCATTGGACACGCCACTTGGACACAAGATTTTTGACACACAGGTCGGGGCAGACACTGACACGAGCTCTCCAAGTTGTACGAGTCCTCGTGTCGTATCAGATATGCATTTGTGTGTGCACTGGTCACGCACTGAATCATGTTCAGCTGATTTCGGCTACTGATACGCGTGTCGTATCACTGACACACGTGTCGTGGACCCAAATCAGGGTGTCCACATCCTAGACCTAGACCCACTCGATACTGGGACACAAGCACAGGGTTTGTGTCGTGTCGTGTCGGGTGTACGAGCCCAATAAACACGTGCACGAGACTGTCCTATTCTACTGTATTCAGTTCTATAATTTCCTGTGTTCATTTCCATTGTTAGCTATTTAATTAATAATTAAATTGTTATTTTAACTCCTAAACATATGTATTAATTTATGTTAGTTGATTTTTACAAGTTAGAATAGGTTTTATATTTATAAAATAGATTTTGTCATGTGAGATGGGACTGTATGTATTGACTGATACACAGCCTGAATGTCATTTTTCTTGAACTTTAATTTCCTATTTAAACTGATCTCACAATTTAATTCCATGTTTTAATCCTTACACAAGTGTATTATCTACTGATGGTTAGGTTTTCATTGAGATTTTGGTTTCGAATTGCTGAAATGAGAATTGACAGTGGGTTTGGGTTGTCATTGGAAACCTGAGAATAGGTTCCACTTGGTGTTAGGTTATTAGCTGAGAATTGATTTCCATTTCCTTTCCTTGAACTAATTTAAATGCTTATTAGCCTGTTGATTCAATGTAGTTAGTTAGTTCACTGTATTGATTCCACTGTTTGTATATTAGAATTGATATTGATTCCCTTCCCTTAAACTGAATTCGAATTGGTTGGATAGTTCACTATTCACAGGTTTACACAGTACACTGTTCCTATTCCCTGTTTACACACACACACTACCTTATTATCCTCACTCACACACATACATGCTCTCATGCTCTATACACTCTCATGTTTATATCACTCACTGTTTTCACAGGTTTACACCACACTCTATTCACTTGTATCACATGCTCTCATGACACTTTGCTACACACTCTATTGATACTCTCACACACATCTTGACAAATGCATGTTGCCCTCTATCTATCCTCTATGTATATACATATATACATATGTATATATATATATTATGTATTTTTTTTTTATATATTATGTATATATATATACATATATACATATGTATATATACATATGTATATATACATATGTATATATATATATATATATATATATATATATATATATATATATATATATATATATATATATATATATATATATATATATATATATACATATGTATATATACATATGTATATATACATATGTATATATATATAAAAATATATATATATATATATATATATATATATATATATATATATATATATATATATATATATATATATATATATATATATATATATTTTATAAAAAATATATATATATATTTTATATATATATATATATATATATATTTTTATATATATATATATATATATATATATATATATATATATCTATATATATATTATATATATATATATATATATAATATATATATATATATATATATATATATATATATATATATATATATATATATATATATATATATATATATATATATATATATATATATATATATATATATATATATATATATTATATATATATATATATATATATATATATATTTTTATATATATATATATATATATATATATATATATATATATTATATATATATATATTATATATATATATATATATATATATATATATATATATATAGGTGATACACATATTATCATGTAGCCTATATATTATAATGTATGTTATTATATTAATTTAGATATATATGTTAATATGTGTATATGTGAATATGTGGTTTGGTATATAGGTAATATAGCCTATGGGCCTATAGCCTAGGGCTCATTACCTATGAGTGTGGCTTGAATGCCAGTATAGGGTATAGTTGACTTGTATAGTCTAGAAATGGTGTGTGCTTACTAGAATAGACTAGTTAGACCTTGTGAGACTTGTTTGACTTAGGTTTGACTTAGTTGACCTAGTTTGACTAGTCTAGTTGACCAGAGTTGTCCAAGAGTTGACTTTGGTCTAGATTGACCTAGATTCATATAGAATGCATTGTAGCAGTCTGATATATCATTTTAGACTTATAGTGACTTGTACTGTTCTATAGGTGACAGACACCACTCCTCGGACAGTAGATTCTCTTCAGATACTCATGATACAGGCGAGTACATTCTCTGATCATTTCATATCCTGCTTAGGAGTATATTTCCTACTTTAGACTACTTTACATGATGCTGACACGTTGAAAACACGGATTAGTACTATATGGATCTTGTCGTGTGATGTTATCCCCTTAGCGGATACATCGGGTATTCGTGTTCGTGTACTTTATCGTGAGCATTGTGTACTCCTTGTATTCGTGACATTTGTGTACAAATCGTGTATACTCATGTGCTCATATGATCTTCGTGTACGACTGTACTTCGTGTACAATAACATAACTTGGCTAGATCCTTATATATTGATTGGGGCGGGGGAGTAGAAGTGGTTATGTATTCAATCCAGTAGATTACTCGTGTACAACCTCTTTAGATTACTCGTGTACAACATCGTGCCGTTTATATAACCGTCTTGTACTCTGAATCACTAGCACTGTTAGTTCTCTATATATTGTATCTATTTATTTACAGTCTTCCTTTTTTTATCATGTTATTCTTTCAGTTTCCTGTATCTTACTCTCTAGCATGTTTATTTTTCCTGACCTGTTATGATTTGTTGAGATGTACTGTACTCGCTCCTGTCCTGACTGGACCTGTTGAAATATTACAGAGGACGAGGCTGAGGCGTTCTGCCCTACGTATTACGGTGCGACCCTAGAGGATTGCTGTAACTTGGACCAGCAGCAGGACCCACTAGCAGTTGATGACACTCCCGTAGATTAGGATGTCTTTCACTTTGTCTTTCTGGATTACTGTATATTGACTCTGAGATGATTTGGGATATGTACTTATTTAGACACTTAGACTTATCTGGATTGTATTCTTTGTGATTTCCATTCTGTTCTATCTATCTATCTATCTTTTATCATGCTCTACCTTAGATGTGATTGAGACTGTATTTGCTATGTCACCTTCATTCGGAGTGTATATACTATACAGGTACCTTTATATTGTTAGATGTTGACCTAGGACGGCGTTCTACCGCCGACACTGCGGCGTAGGCTGGACGTACCCACGTCTCGTGCCCTTACTCTAGGGTGCGGGTCGTGACACATTTTTAGTGGTGGCCCATGCAGGTCGAGTTTGTGTAGTGGTACTCGAACTAGAGTATCACTACAGCCTACAGTAGGATTAGGATATTTTGAAGGTACTCAATCATACTAGGAAAAAACTCCTTATCAGATCCCTTTTATCTAAATTTGCTGCTTATTATTTTCCCTTGAATATAAACTGTCCTCCTTTGGTTTTTTGCTTCATTCTCCATAATTGCTTGTTGTTTTGATCTGTCTTCATGATGGTTATGGAGACATGATCTCATCGCTTCGGTTCGGGGGATACTATCGAGAGGCTGACCACCTCTCGTCCTGTTCATCAGGGCCTCGAGACCGCAGCTCCTGTTGTGTCGACTCAGGTTGGCATTTCTGCTACATTGGAGGTGCACCTTCGTCTGTACAGAGACCTTTTCCCATCATTCCCAATTTCTCTCAGCAGCAGCGGTTCATGCAGCATCAGCAGCAGACCAGAGGAAACTAGCAGGGTGAGCTATCGTCAGGACAGTCGAGGATGCACAGACCATTAGAGATCTTGCTGCAAGTTCCGTTCTTCTCTATTCCATTCCCGCAATTGTCTCTTATAACTATCTTAAAATTTGATTCCATCTGTTCCTTGTTGACTGATCAATTTGTTCTGTTGTTCCTGTGTTATGTTTGTTTTTTTCTTCTGAGAAAAATCATATGGGCTAGGTCACCTCAGTCATGGGATCTAGAATCTTCGATAGCCGTGTTAGCTGGCATAGTGAGGACATATAGTCAAATTTTGGACGTGTTTCTCGGGTGTGGGAATTTAAGGTTTTCGTCGTCGCATGCGACAATACAAAAATTTTAAATACCATGAACCTAGAGGTATGTACCTTAGTCAAGGACTCTGTGATTATCGTAGCCTTGCTCACTAGCATGACGAAGACTCAGAACAACATGATTTTGGACAGATGCATATGATTATCATACCCTTCTGTTGTTATAAAAAATTGTATTCCATCATCAATAACTTAGGAGTAGAGATATTTAGTTTTGTAGAGCTTATTCATATGTAGTTCTTTCATAGTGTAATGAGGTGATGACTTGTAGAGTATCTGTACCCTAGAGATGATAGTTAGTATTGGTATTAGAATAGTAACCCATTGTAGATGATTTCTCTGTTATTTATAATACCAACCAGTTTACATATAGGATGTTAGTATGCCTTACAACCTTGATTATTGTTATTACTTTTCTTACCTTTTTCCAGTGAGACACCCATGACCAGAGCCTGTCCTTGAGTATAGTTGCAGTTCACCTAAGACTGAGAGGTCTATACATACATATAGATTACAGATGGTATTGGCATATAGGATATGGGTTTGGTTGGTATCTATAGGTCATTGTTGTATAGGATTATTGACATATTGTTAGCCTATATTGGTCCAGTTTCTATTTTAGTTAAGTTCTCTTTGTGTTGAGTTCAGTCATGTTTGATCAACCTTTATAGGCAGTATGCAGACCCTTCACTAGATACCCTGTCACTTTGGTTCAGACTTGTACAAGTTGTTCACTGTACTTAAATTGCATTACATACCATGTTGCATCATAGGTTTCACTGGGCCATAGTTCAGACCCCAATTATTGACTCACCAATATAACCATCAACCCCTTACCATATTCTGCATATCTGAAGAGTTAGTATCATGCATACTAGAGGTCTGCACTCACCCCTTGGGACAGTTCACTGTTCTGTTCCAGTACACCTTACAGTATCTGACCCCTTCATTGGAGTGATAGGCATGTGGTAGGGAGTGTGTGTTATTAGACCCTGACTAGAGTTGAGGTGATGAGGGTTAATATATATATGTAATGTGTTTTGATTGGTACGTAGCCTGGACTCATTTGCAGTATACTACCTATTGCATTCCCTGTACACCAGTTTGGTTCACTTCTTCAGACCACTGTCCTGCATGTAGTTAGTTCAGCCAGATATAGAGGAGAGGCCAGGTTGATCTAGAGACATGTTTTAGTCACCATATAGGTTTTCTTTTACTTTGACTATACAAGTGGACCCAAATGTCCTATCCTTTAGCTCATAATTTCAGTCTTCTTAACATCATTCCCTTTTGCCTACACTGATGATGCAGACCATTCATCCTTAGCCTAAATTCTAAGCATCTGTTCAGTCACTTATAAGTTTAAGTCTACTTTAACCCTTGGTTGATCAGTTATATATATATATAGATGATATACTTAGGATATATGTGATGGATTGTTGTTCTTGAGCATATATATATGTGGTATTTGGGATTGGTGTGCTCAGCTTGTAGGTACTTAGTTATGGGTGACTTGATATGATTGGAAAGTTAAGAGCTAGCCTATTATAGAGTTTCTCTTTTTGCTAAATTCTAGTTGCCAACACTTAGGTAGCTAGCATAGGTAAAATCCTAAGAAGTTGACCAGCTGATGACCAAGTACTTGGATGTTGAGAAATTGACTAATGATTGACCCTTGACTATGTTTGACCTAGAAGGGGTGCGATCATCTTAATTTCGAGGACAAAATTTTTCTAAGGGGGTAGGATTGTAACACCCAGTTTCCCAGATGAGGGTAATTTTGAAATTTTATAATTATAATGATTATTATTGTTATTTATTTCATATTATGATTTATGGTAATTTTTTAATCATTTTAAACTATTTAAAAACTGCTCTAAGTCATGACTTGTGATTTTGATGTGCTACTAGTGAAACCCTAGAGACTGCATGACCTAGAGCCTAACCATGTCATTAGGATGATTTAATTATTATTTCTAGTTTGAGGATATTCTTGTCATTTTGAATTTATTTGAATTAATATATATTTAATTGGAATTTAATATGATTATTTGAATGGTGTGATTTAAATATAATTTAATTCATTACCTTGTAGTGTGTTTAGCCCTAGACTAGATTTGACCTAACCTAGATTAGTCATAGCTAGTCTTAGCTAACCATGGTTAGTGTTAGTTAGAATTTGTTAGCCTTGGTTAAGTCATGACTAGATGGAACAACTAGGTCACAACTTGACTAGTGTGAAACCTAGGCTTGTGAACCATTGAATTAGTTAGATTGATTTATAGCCATTAATCACCCCAAAACCCTAGCATTTATGGCCAGCCACCTAGGGTTCCATACCCCTATTTAATGCCTCTTCCATCTAGGGCTAGCCTCCTTTAGGAAATTAGCAAGTTGGAAAAAAAGGTAAATCCCAATCTTCTCCAATCTATATCTATTCCATTCAATTCCTTTTTCCCTCAAACTTCTTGCATTAGGATCTAATCCCTATATACTTTCTGTCCATGGTGAAGAAATTCAGTGGAGGAACAATTTGGTAAAGTTTGGATAGCAAGAAGAACACCCCTCTTTGGAGCTTTTTGAGCAATTTGACACACCTAGGTAACTTCTCATTCCCTCCATAAAATTTCAGTTTCTAGGCATGAATAGGAAGCCCTAGGAGTCCTCTAACTGTTGGTATAGGTTTTGCTAGGTTTCGTGTCCAATACGTGTCCGTATTGGACACGTATCAGTGTGCATACCAAGGTGTTCGACGAAATGCCACAGTGGGCATTTCGTTCATATTTTCAGTATTGGTTTGAATAGAAAATTAGGGTTTGGTGTTGCTTATTGATTTTTGGTTGTCTGAGGTGATTATTGCATCGTGTCGTGTCGGATTGGATACGCGAACACGCGGTTTCTGTACGTAGCAGCAGTCTCCTGCTACTCGGGGGCAATTACTCGTTGGACACGCTACTTGGACATGAGATTTTTGACACACAGGTCGGGGCAGACACTGACACGAGGCTCTCCAAGTTGTATGAGTCCTCGTGTCGTATCGGACACATATTTGTGTGTGCACTGGTCAAGTATTGAATCGTGTTCAGCCGATTTTGGCTACTGATACGCGTGTCGTATCACTGACACACGTATCGTGGACCCAAATCAGGGTGTCCATATCCTAGACCTAGACCCACTCGACACTGGGAAACAAGCACAGGGTTTGTGTCGTGTCGTGTTGGGTGCACGAGCCCAATGAACACGTGTACGAGACTGTCCTATTCTACCGTGTTCAGTTCTGTAATTTCCTGTGTTCATTTCCATTGTTAGCTGTTTAATTAATGATTAAATTGTCATTTTAACTCCTGAAAATATGTATTAATTTATGTTAGTTGATTTTTACAAGTTAGAATAGGTTTTATGTTTATAAAATAGATTTTGTCATGTGAGATGGGACTGTATGTTTTGACTGATATACCGCCTGAATGTCATTTTTCCTGAACTTCAATTTCCTTTTTAAACTGATCTCATGATTTAATTCCAGGTTTTAATCCTTACACAAGTGTATTATCTACTGATGGTTAGGTTTTCATTGAGATTTTGGTTTCGAATTGCTGAAATGAGAATTGACAGTGGGTTTGGGCTGTCATTGGAAACCTGAGAATAGGTTCCACTTGGTGTTAGGTTATTAGCTGAGAATTGATTTCCATTTCCTTTCCTTGAACTAATTTAAATGCTTATTAGCTTGTTGATTCAATGTAGTTAGTTAGTTCACTGTATTGATTCAATGGGGATTCAATTGATTCACTGTTTGTATATTAGAACTGATATTGATTCCCTTCCCTTAAACTGAATTCGAATTGGTTGGATAGTTCACTGTTCACAGGTTTACACAGTACACTGTTCCTGTTCCCTGTTTACACACACACACTACCTTATTATCCTCACACACACACACATGCTCTCATGCTCTATACACTCTCATGTTTATATCACTCACTATTTTCACAGGTTTACACCACACTCTATTCCCTTGTATCACATGCTCTCATGACACTTTGCTACACACTCTATTGACACTCTCACACACACTTTGACAAATGCATGTTGCCCTCTATCTATCCTCTATGTATTGTAGGCCTTTAAAAATGACAGTCACGCTGAGTTGATCAGGACAGAGTCAAAAGTCACGCTCAGTTGATCAGGACAATATTTACAAATCACGCTGGAGAGACAGGTCATCATTTGTTAGAGAGTAATTATGACTGACAGCACAACTGTCGAATAATGTCTCTTCGTATGCCACGTATGTACAGAATTCGAGAGATCACAGCCGTCTATTGCGTGATTTTCGAAATCTTCTTCAGCAAGACTCAACCTTCGTCAAGTTGGCATACCAAAAGAGCTTCTTGTCATTTAATGTGACTGACAAAAGCAATCACTGCCAGAGATTTTGTGTCAGTCGAGGCACGCTGAATCAAGACAGCTGGCAGTTCTATCTCAAGTCTGCGTGTATTTTGAGTTTTCACTCAAATCTGCGTGGATTCTGAAGTTTTCTTCCTCAAGTCTACGTGGATTCTGAAGTTTTCTTCACCAAGTCTGCATGGATTCTGAAGCTTCTTGCCCCAAGTTTGCGTGGATTTTGAAGCTTTCTACCCCGAGTCTGTGTGGATTTCGTCTTCACCAAGTCTGCGTGGATTCTGAAGCTTCTTGCCCCAAGTTTGCGTGGATTTTGAAGCTTTCTACCCCGAGTCTGCGTGGATTTCATCTTCAACAAGTCTGCATGGATTTCATTAAATTGGAGTACGTGGCAGCTATGCCACTGATCTCTCGCCTGCGTGTCCTGTAACTTGCACACGACTCATGCATGATTGCCATGTGTCCAACAGTTACAGGCCACGTCCAGTAACTGCTCACAACCTTGCGTATGTTAAATCCTGCGTGATTTTCAACTAAGCACAGGCTGTGAAGACAGTTATCTTTTCAGTTATTATTTTTGACACTATAAATAGAGTTCTTTTTTTTATTCATTGGACAGATACATAGTTATCTACTGTCAAAATTTTGAGAGCTTTTCTTCTTCGCATAGTCCAAGGGATAAAGTGATCGTCTTCTAGATCAGATTCCCACAGTTGTAATTTTCCCAGATACACAATAAATAAAGGAATTTATTTATGGAAAACAAATTGGCGACTCTGCTGGGGAAAACCATCTCCTCTTCTGAGATGGCAACAACTCAATGCGATACTTCGTCAATCGGCTCGACGAAGAAGGTGATGACGATCCAATTCGATCAACTCGCCTATGAATAAATACAGCGGGCTAGGAGTGGTAAGCCCACTACAGCCTCCATCATCACTGCCAAGTCGAAGGGACACTCTGTCTATGTCCCTAAGAATCAGTTGGTAGCCAATGGTGAAGTCTCTGCCACAGTGTCTGCTCCTAACACTGGCAAGAACTCTACTGCAAGCACGCACACTCTTGTGCGCTCGAAGATGACAGCAATCAAAGATCACGCTAACAGTACTGGCTCCTTAGCCAAATCTGTTCCAGTGTGTGTCTCCAAAGTTAAAAGTCACGCTGACAGTACTGGCTCCTTAGCCAAATCTGTTCCAGCGTGCAATTTTAACCTCAAAAGTCACGCTGACAGCACTGGTTCCTTAACCAAGTCTGTTCCAGTGTGTAATTCTAAAATCAATAATCACGCTAACAATACTGGCTCCTTAGCCAAACCTGTTCCAGCGTGTATTTCCAAAGTCAAAAGTCACGCCAACATCACTGGTTCTTTAACCAAGCCTGTTTCAGCATGTATTTCATCTAAGAAGAATAGCTCTTTAGCTATCTCTTCTTCTTTGCCAAGTTCTACCAGAACTGGGGGTGGTCTTCCACACAAAGTCCCTTCGAAAAGAAATAACTCTTTAGTTGTTTCTTCTGCTCCTGTAGTTTTTACTTCAGGAACAACTTTGACTGACAATTTTGTTAGTCAAAGAAAATGAGATGATCTTTTGACTACTCTTCCTTCTGGACATTCTATGTCTCAAAACTTGAATGAGTCTAAGAAGAAACATTCCTTAATGTTTTCTTCTATGACTTCTTCGAATTGGGCACAGAATTTGTCTAGAAAAGGTCTGTTACCAACTCCTAATCAAGGGGGTGGTTCAACTCTTCCTTCTCTGCAAATATCCAGATCAATGGAAGGAAAACTCCATGTTTCCAAAACCAATGTGTTATCTCCAACTGATTTAAGAACAAAAATTAACACTTCTGGTGTTAAGAAACCATACCAGTTGGAAACAAGGATAAGAGATCCAGATGCAGAGTATGCAAGAAACTATGTGGCTCATATTAATCATTCTCTATATAATCAAGAGTCATCAAGACCCAAGAACAGGAAATATACTCCTCAATCTTCACAAACAGATTTACGAGAATATCTTCAACAGAAGAGAAGAAGTGATTCTGTGTCAAAGGACCATGCTGAATGTGACTTCTATCCAAGAGTCATAATTCAATGCAGATGTCAATCAATGGCTCATGATCATGTTGATCATGAATGTGACTTCCAGCCAAGAGTCACAATGCAATGTAGATGTCAAACAAAACAACAATCTGTCTTCAATCGGATTCAGTGTGAACCTATGCCTGATGAAGATGAGCCTTTGTTTGCTTCTGTCAATATGACCTCTCGGGATGCTGGGGGTAGAGTTGATAGTCCAGATGGAGTATATAGAAATACCAGAGCAAGAGTCCTGGCCTCTAGTCAAAGAAATTTGATCTCTGAAGATGATTCTGAATTCCTTGGAGAATCTAACTTCCCACCTCTTCCTACTGGGGGTAGTTCTCCTATAATTGACTTTGATGTACAAAGCAATGATTCAGAACAAACAACATCTACCTGTTCATCAATAATTCCTCGTACAGTCACGACTTATATGGTTGATGGGAATACTGATGAACCTTCTTCTTCCTTGACTCCTCAAGATCAAAGAATTGCTTCTTTGGAACAACAAATGAAGTCTATGGCTGATACTATGAAGTCGATGTATGAACTCATGGCAACACAGATGCAAAATCGACAGACTGTACCAGATGCCATACCAACTGACACTGATATGAGTCCAGTACAAGTTCCTCCAGCAGTACAATCCAATACTTCTGGACCAGCTCAACCAAACCCTAGTCTCTCTGGATCTGGGGGTAGTGCTTACAATGCTGTTCCTCCTCCCAACTATTCTCTACAAGTTACAACTCCACAATCTTCTGGAGTTGTTAATGAAGAATTGAGGAATCTCAAAACTCAATTCGAGGCATTCAAACAGAAAGATGGTTTACAAAGGTTAGGCATCAAACAACCTTATCCGATAGAATGGAAGCAAGTATCGTATCCTCCTAAATACAAGCCTCCCACTATCTCATTCTATGATGGAACCACTTCTCCAAGTCAGTTCATTAATCACTTTGAGGTGATGACTGATCAGCTGCAACCAAGCGACGCCCTCCTTACTCGGGTGTTTGTTGGATGTCTCAAGGGAACGGCTTATGAATGGTATAGAAGTCTCCCAGATGGGAGCATTACCTCATTTTTGGTTTCAAACAGATGTTTCTTGAATGGTTCTATGAAGGGCTCAATGACATGACTATGTCTGCTCTTATTAGAATCAAGCAGAAAAATAATGAAACTACAGAAGAGTAAATTGAACGGTTTCGAAGAGAAGCTCTGAAGATGCCTCTTGGAACTCCTGATGCTGTCACCATCGACACATGCAAATCAAACTTGTTGCCAATCATCAGCATGTGGACAGGATCCACTCAATTCCAAGACTGGCCTTCTTTCATAGTTAATGCCATGGCCGCAGAAATTAGTGCTGAAACCTTCAAAGGTTTAGGAGTGCAGATGACTCCTAAAGAAACAGGTCAAGGTACTAACAATAAAAACAATGCTCGCAAGGAAAAAGAAACTCTTGAAGTTAATCTTCAGAGCAAAGATGCATCAACTGTTCAAACTTCTCCTACAACTCAACAACCAAGAACACCTCGCCCCAAAGAAGAATACTCTTTCGATGACGACGATGTCCTTGGTATCTTTGAATGTCTGCTGAAAGGTAATAAGATACAATTACCTGAGATCAAGAAACCTGATAAAGCTGGTAAAACAGATCATCCCAAATACTGCCCATATCACAGAATACTGGGTCATACAATTCGTACATGTTATGTACTAAAAGGAAAGATCCAAGAAATGATTAAATCTGGAGCCATCTCTCTTACTCCAAAAGAGAAGACCGTCACCTCCAACGTCGTCTCTATGCAATTCGAAGATTTCCCTCCTCAACTCCTTGAAAGTGGAATCGTTCCTATTCCCAAGGCAACTCTTGACATAGTGAATCTTCCTTCTCCACAGTCTGAAGGATTAGTGCCAATCACTTTGGAAACTGGAGAAATCATGTGGATCCATCCTGATCTAGTGGCAGATTTTGAATCGCCTTCTCCTCAAAAGACTACTTCTCGAAAGTCCAAGAAGGCTGGAAAGATTAAGTCATGTCATATGACTTCTCTTGGATCTATTCCTGACACAGAGCCAAAAGAGAAAGAAGAAGCACTTGTTAGTGCTACTCGAACGGGGAAACCTTATCTAAAGGATTATTCCAAGAATCCCGAGGAACCTCTTGATATCCCTCCAGCTGATAAAGATGCTTCTAATGTTCCTCCTGAAGAAGAATCATCCACTGAACCTTTTCCTCCCAAGCCTACAGCTCTGGAGAAAGGCAAACAACAGGCTCGGTTTGATAAGCCAATCAAGAAGTCCTCTCCTCTTGGACTTCAGAAGCCTTATAATTTCGATATTTTAGCTCAGCTTGCTAATACTCCAGCTAGAATGTCCCTCTTTGAACTTCTACGTCTTTCCAAAGAGACTCGGGAGACATTAAGTGAAGCACTTCTACAAGCTGACTCTTGTCTTGCACAATTGAAGAAGCCAGATGCAGAACCTGCCACTTGCTTACATTGCAACAGTGTATTGGAGATTATCCCAAATATCACCTTTACACAAGACGACATGCTATTGGAGGATAATCGACATGATCGGCCTCTCTACTACACCGGTTATATCGATACAATGAAGATAGATCGTATCCTCATTGATCCAGGGTCTGCTATAAGCATAATGCCAAAGAGTCTGTTGGATGAACTAAAAATCCCTCTTCACAAGCTCTCTAAGACGGTTACTACTATCCTGGGATTCAATCAAAGCCGAAGTGAGCCTTTGGGAAAGATTCATCTGAAGCTTCAAATAGGCGATTTCAGATCCAAAGTCACTTTCTATGTGATCGAGATCGTGGGATCCTATAATCTTCTTCTGGGGAGGCCCTTTCTTCATGAAAATAATGTGGTGCCTTCTACTCTTCATCAGTGTTTTAAATACATTAATAGCAATGGAAGAGTACAAAAAGAAGTTGCTGATATAAATCCCTTCCATGGGGTTGAAGCTTGTTTCAATGATTCCCGAATGTACAAAGAAGAGTATACAAGGGTTATACAAGCTATGGAGAAAGAGGATTCACAAAGTGAGACCTTAATAATTCCTGTTAAAGGTCGAACTATTCAGCAACAATCTCCCAAACTCTCTGAAGAAGGTTCTTTCATCATTCCGGTGAGTGGACGGATTTCTCCATTACGTCAGTTGTTTGCTCAAGATACACTGATCATTCCTGTCAGTGGCATACTACATTTCCTGCACCTCACCTATAAACCAGGATACTCTGTATCCCTGTTGGAGGGCGGACTACTCTTCCATCTCAGGCTTCAAGGGAGCTCACCTCTTCTGAGCCATTTGTTATCGATCTTAATCGAAACAAAACTCCTCTCAGTCTTCTTCTCCCCCTTTAGTCATTGATTTGGCTAAGATTTCTAAGGTTCAATCTCCTTCTGATGTAAATACTACTACTTTTAAATTTAATAAAATATCTCCGTCTTTGCAGTATATTGATGTGTGTAATCAGGTTCATAGTTATTTGCATTTGTTAGATGACTTGAGAACAATAACCATAGGAGTTGTACAGACTTTTCATACAGGGGTATCCCTAGAATCGTACAAACTTCATACTTTCTGGTTCCTAGTAGAAAGCCAGGAACATCCAATATTCTTCTACAAAGGGCCCCAGAATCCTTCTGATTTGGAAAAGACGATGATACTGGAAGGTTACAATTACGTCGTTACAGCCAGTAATCTAAAGACATTATCAAAATATGGGCTATGACTTCAGAACTGGCCTCAGTGATGGAAGAGGAAGAAAAATGCCTGTTCGGATTCCTTCTCTAAAATATGGAAGGACGAAATGCGGATTGGGTTATATTGCTCCTACTCCCTTTATCAATACTATCCATGAAGATCCCGAATCTGAAGAAGATAAGAGATCTGATTCTTCTAGTACCACCTCTTGGGATTCTGATACAAGTATCGGTGACTTCCACTACAACATTCTGTCTTCAACATGGTCTCCGTTGACGGTTCTGAAGAAAACGATGAAAACGAAGACGAATTTGAAATCTCACCTGAATCAGAACAATGGGCCCAAAGGTTAGATAATCAATGGGAGTTCCGATTCGAGCAAAAAGAACCTCCGACTGAAGATAAACTCGTTCAAATAGATGTTGGTGAAGAAGGATCCCCCAAACCAATATTCATTAGTGAAAGTCTTTCTGAAACTGATAAGCAAGACATGATCAAACTCATTCGTGACTACATCGATGTCTTCGCTTGGAGTTATGAAGATATGCCAGGACTTGATCCACAAATCGCAACTCACAAGCTCAATATCATGCCGAATGCTAAACCGGTCAAACAACAACAGCGACGATTTCGTCCAGACATTATGGATGCAATTGAAGCTGAAGTCAATAAACTCATAGCCTCGGGTTTATTAGAGAGGAACAACATCCCGATTGGGTGGCTAACATAGTTTCTGTCCTTAAAAAGACTGGCAAGATCAGAGTATGCATAGACTTACCGTATCTCAATACGGCATGCCCTAAAGATGAATTCCCTCTACCAATTCACTGATGTCATGATCGATAATACCTGTGGATTTGAGCGGATGTCATTCATGGACGGGTATTCTGGATACAATCAGATTAAAATGTTTCCAGATGACGAGAAGCACACTTCTTTCAGAACGCCGATCGGTACATACTGTTATACAGTTATGCCATTCGGTCTCAAGAATGCAGGAGCAACTTATCAACGAGCCTATGAGCACTATATTCCGTGAACATTTGCGAAAAACAGTCGAATGCTATGTTGATGATATTGCAGTCAAAAGTCGACAAAAGAGGATCACTATCCAAGATTTGAAGACTATATTTGATCTAATGCGTAAGCATCAATTAAAGATGAACCCTACTAAGTCCTTCTTAGGCAGTCTCTAGTGGTAAATTTCTCGGCTTCGTCATTACCTCTAAAGGTATACACGTAGATCCCGAGAAGATCAAAGCCATCCAAGAGATGCGTCCTCCTACGCACCTTAAAAGAGCTACGAGGATTTCAAGGAAGGATCGCTTATATCAGGAGATTCATCTCTAATCTTATCAGGACGCTGCAGACCATTCAATAAACTTATGAAGAAAGGTGTTTCTTTTGTCTGGAATGATGAATGTCAGAAAGCATTCGATGATATAAAACAATATCTGATGAGCCATCCAGTATTGGTACCTTCTGTCTCAGGAATACCGTTCCTCCTATATACCGAGCAACGAGTCATTCATTGGGTGCGCTGCTTGCTCAAAAGAATAAAATGATCATGAACAAGCCATTTACTATCTCAGTCGTACTATGACCGGAGCTGAACCTCGATATTCACCGGTCGAAAAAGAATGTCTGGCCCTTATGTTCGCTGTCCAAAAAATACGACATTATATCATTGGCCAGACTATTCATGTCATTTCCAGGATCAATCATATACGAGTCATGATGAAGAAACCAAGTGTTTTAAATTCTCGATTGGCTAATTGGGGAATTTTACTTGCTCAGTATGATATGCACTATATCCCTCAGAAATCGGCCAAAGGACAAGCTTTAGCTGATTTTCTGGCTGCTCATTCAATTCCAGAAAATTCAAAACTCTACGATGAAATCCCAGATGAAGTCCTAGACTCAAACCAAATTGCTGAAGAAGATCCTACTTGGCGTCTATTCTTTGATGGAGCTTCAAGAATAGGTCCTAATGGTGACATTGTCGCTGGGGTTGGAATCGTTCTTGTGTCGCCAGAAGGTCTTGCTATCCAAAGAGCTTATTCTCTCGATCAACCATGTTCAAACAACGTAGCTGAGTATAATGCACTGCTTATTGGTCTTCAACTCGCTAAACATCTGAATATTCAACATTTGGAAGCGTATGGAGATTCTAAACTCATTGTCAATCAAATAAGGGGTACTTATGAAGTTCGCCATCAAGATCTGGTTTCTTATCATAGATCAGCTATATCTATGGCTTCGTCATTTGAAGGATTCTTCATCGAGCATGTTAGGCGAGCATGTAACACAGAAGCTGATGCTCTTGCTAATCTTGCGGCAGTATTAGCTATTCCGGTTAGACGTCAACAAATGATTGTTGTTTACAATCGAGAATTATTTCATCTTGAGAACAACCTAACTCTAGGACTTCCAGTTGATATTGAAGAATCAACATCTCATGATATCAATACAACAAGAGGATTTGGATTAAGTCGTAAATCATTATCATCTTCATCTGATTCTAGTATGGAATTCACCTTCAGTAATTTAGCTGAGACTCAGAATACGGATAAAGATTGGAGACTTCCTTTCTTAGATTTCGTATTGTATGATATTCTTTCAGATAATTCGAGTGAGGCAGCATCTATCAGACGACGATCACTCAGATTCTATTACAATCATACTACAAAAACCTTATATCGTCGAGCTTATGATGGTTTACTTCTTCGATGTGTTGCCGGTAGTGAAGCCCAACAAATTATCCGCAAAGCACATGATGGAATTTGTGGAGCACATCAGCCTGGACCAAAACTTCAAGACCGTATTCGATGTATGGGTTATTATTGGCCTACTATGGTATCAGATGCCATCGAATATGCAAGGAAGTGTAAAGCTTGTCAAATCCATGCAGATTTTATTCATCAACCCTCAGAATTTCTACATCCAACGGCAGCATCATGGCCCTTCGAAGCTTGGGGCATGAACATTATTGGCCCGATCAATCCGCCGTCATCAAAAGGTCATCGATTTATTCTCGCAGTAACCGATTATTTCTCCAAATTGGCCGAAGCTATTCCTTTATCTGAAGTCAAAACTTCTAATGTCATCAACTTTATCAAACATCTTGTCATTTACAGATTTGGTGTTCCTCGACACATTATTCATGATAATGGACCACAATTCGTCAGCCAGAAATTTACTCGATTCTGTGACGATCATCGGATCAACAATGTAGCTTCTACCGCATATAATCCGGCAGCTAACGGATTAGCAGAAGCTTTCAACAAGACCATCATCAAACTCTTAAAGAAGTTTGTTTCTACTAACAAACGTAATTGGAGTGAGAAACTTGGTGAATGTTTGTGGGCTTACCGCACTACAGTTCGTAATGCTACTAGATGTACACCTTTCTCTCTGGTGTATGGATGCGAAGCTGTTCTTCCATTAGAGATTCAAATTCCTTCTTTAAGGATAGCAATCGCTAATGAACTCACTGCAGAAAATAATGATCGTCTTCAACTTCAAGAATTAGAAGCTCTGGATGAAAAGCGATTATCTGCTCAACAGAATATTGAATTCTATCAAGCTAGAATTTCAAGAGCTTTTAATAAGAAAGTCAGAATTCGGGCGTATCAAAAAGGAGAACTTGTTCTAACAGTCAGACGTCCTATGACTATGACTCATATGAGCAAGGGCAAATTTGACGCAAAGTGGGAAGGACCCTATATTGTGAGCAAAGTTTTCTCAAATGGAGCTTATCAACTCTCAGAATTGGATGGTCGAAAAGTTTTGATGCCTATTAATGGCAAATTCCTTAAAAAGTACTATGTATAAATGTAAATGCTTGTAATCATCAGACAGTTTCATGTTTAGAAATAAAATTTTTATTTTATTTTTATCATGAATGATGATACATGATATTAAAGAAGATCACTATCATCCTTTTCTACATTTGGATGTGGGCCACTGCCATCCTTCTCGAAGACGTGATCAGCAAAAGAGTCGAGAACCTCCTTGCTAGAACCCACAAGGAACTTGCAAACGGCCATCCTCATGGCTTCTTCTTCTTCAGTCTTTCCTGGTTCGAGCAGGAAATCCAGAATGTCCCTTGGTGGCTTGGGTGCAGACGAACCTTCGCCTGCTTCCGTCTTCTTCGATTGAACTGGATCAGTAGGGTGTTCTTCAGTGCCTTTCTGAACTTTTGAGGCAATTCCAGTTTTCTTGGATGCTTCTTCAGACGACATTTTTATGTTTGAAAGAAGAAGTGTTCGTTCTTGTCAGATTTCTGCTATATTTATAGAGAGAAGTTCTACAAATAATGAAACGTCACGTTCATCCGACGGTTCATCCATCCATTAATTGCGTTCATCCGACGATTCACACATTCATTAATACTTGACGGTTCATCCGTTCATTTATTCGTCCATTCATGATCTTCTATCAATTTATTAAAGTGGGGATTCGTTATTGATCATGTTTTCATAACCTCTGAATCAATTCCGAATCTACTTGCTCATTTGTCATTTTTGACCTCTGCATAGAAATTAATCTATTTTCTTTTGAGTTCCTACATATTATCACGTCCATAATACCTCTGATAATATCATATACTCTAAAACAGAAAAGAAGATTTATTATCTATCGTCCACAATTCATCCAAATACAAATCTTTGAGCATAGAAGAATTATTTTCCATTCTCATTTCACCAAAAAGTCTATTACATTTTCTTAGACTTTCTTACAATCATAATGGAAATCTATTACAAATCTTGGATTTTCATTCTACACCACAACAATAACCTAATAGAGATCTATCTTCTTCTTTGGATCTTCTCCGTCGGACCTTCTCCGTCAGGTTCGTTGTTGGTGGCAGTTCCTGACTGTCTGGGTCCCAGTCACGACCAGATCAGCAGGAATCAAACTCTGGTCTTCTCTCTCAGACGAGAGGAGAACCACAGAGTATGGCACCCGAAGTCGTGGTGCTGCCAATACAACTGGTGGATTGGGGGTAACCTTTCAAGGAAGACAGAATGTATCCAAACCTTGGGATACAATTCCTAGTTCTCCCGTGAAAGGAACTCTACTACCCGATTTCTCGGGGTAGAGTTGACTCCACCATCCAACTCTCGTGTATAAAGGCTCTTCCTACCATCTGAGGAAGACCCTTCTATCCCACGAAGAGTTCAGTTGTCTGATTTACGCGTCAAAAGCGTATGAGCTCCCTGATGTAGATGTCAGCAGGATATTCTCCACAGCATCCACATCCCCAATGCCAGTTCTGAAGAAAATTTTCAGCCAAGTTTCTGCAGAAAGTATTAAGAAGAAAAAGATTAGATCAACAGAAATCATTCAGCGTGCATTTATCAAACAGAAACAGGCATGTATTATTCAAATCAGAAACAAGAAACAGAAAGCCTATCTTCAACAGCAAAAATAATACACGTATTACACTGAATTACCTTCAAGTTTGGTGCTAAGGATTGGCAAACTCATGTTTGATACAGTGCGCAGAAGTCGAACATTAGAAAACATTGCTTTCCTGTTTGAGAGTGAAATCTCCCAAAAATTTCATTCTCAGAGAAGAAGAGAGGAATGGGAGATGAGTATCTGTGAAACTCTTCTATCTATTTAAAGGGCAAAGTACAAGTCTATTCTTGGAAAAGATCCGCATAAATAGCGCTCGTAAACCGTGGAATGAGTGTTACGTGTGCTTTGGAAGACAGAGCAACATTGGAAATAGTCAAAGGGTGCTAATTAATATTCTTCATTAATGCACGCAGATTAAACACAGAAGTTGTACTTCATTCTTCAAGACAGGCACTGATGGCCTTACAAAAGACAAAACAAAAAGAGTGCAACAAAAGCACAAAAGACACGCTCTATTTTCCAGAGCGACTGAGCTTAATGCCTAGTTCTTCTACGCTTTTGACCCCCATGTGGTGTAACAGAGCCTTCAACATTTACGCTGCTCTATGAGGCTGCGACCATCAGAAGAGAACGAGCCATCTAAGCCAAAATAGCTCAAGAAATTCTTGGCTATTACAAGGGATCATCTTTGAGTTCGAAGACAAGGGGCTCTGGCTCTTCACCCCCAAAAGTGGGGTCACCATGGGAACAAAAGCCCAACTTGCGTGCTTCTTCCTCAGCTTTCTTTTTGGTGTAATGTTGACGTAAGATGAAGATTAAATGAATCCTCTCCTGTTTATATAACAGAGCTCGCCGGCGGTTCATATTCCACCATAAACTGGATGTAATCAGTCTCGAAAAATGAAGAGTCATCATGACATTTAATAAGTTCATTTGGATATTCTCAAAGAACTTCAAAATCTTTCCGACTTCCGAAAAATTTGAAGTCATCTCAGCGTGACTGATTTCATTTTATCATCTTATTTTCAAAGTATTTCGAAAATTTTGAAGTCTTTTCAATTTTTCGAAAACTTTGAAGGGGTCTTGTAGGCCTTTAAAAATGACAGTCACGCTGAGTTGATCAGGACAGAGTCAAAAGTCACGCTCAGTTGATCAGGACAATATTTACAAATCACGCTGGGGAGACAGCTCATCATTTGTCAGAGAGTAATTATGACTGACAGCACAACAGTCGAAGAATGTCTCTTCGTATGCCACGTATGCACAGAATTCGAGAGATCACAGCCGTCTATTGCGTGATTTTCGAAATCTTCTTCAGCAAGACTCAACCTTCGTCAAGTTGGCGTACCAAAAGAGCTTCTTGTCATTTAATGTGACTGACAAAAGCAATCACTGCCAGAGATTTTGTGTCAGTCGAGGCACGCTGAATCAAGACAGCTGGCAGTTCTATCTCAAGTCTGCGTGTATTTTGAGTTTTCACTCAAATCTGCATGGATTCTGAAGTTTTCTTCCTCAAGTCTGCGTGGATTCTGAAGTTTTCTTCACCAAGTCTGCGTGGATTCTGAAGCTTCTTGCCCCAAGTTTGCGTGGATTTTGAAGCTTTCTACCCCGAGTCTGCGGATTTCGTCTTCACCAAGTCTGCGTGGATTCTGAAGCTTCTTGCCCCAAGTTTGCGTGGATTTTGAAGCTTTCTACCCGAGTCTGCGTGGATTTCGTCTTCAACAAGTCTGCGTGGATTTTATCAAATTGGAGTACGTGGCAGCCATGCCACTGATCTTGCCTGCGTGTCCTGTAACTTGCACACGACTCATACATGATTGCCATGTGTCCAACAGTTACAGGCCACGTCAATAACTGCTCACAACCTTGCGTATGTTAAATCTGCGTGATTTTCAACTAAGCACAGGCTGTGAAGACAGTTATCTTTTCAGTTATTATTTTGACTCTATAAATAGAGTTTTTTCTCATTCATTGGACAGATACATAGTTATCTACTGTCAAAATTTTGAGAGCTTTTCTTCTTCGCATAGTCCAAGGGATAAAGTGATCGTCTTCTAGATCAGATTCCCACAGTTGTAATTTTCCCAGATACACAATAAATAAAGAATTTATTTATGGAAAACATGTATATTCATATATACATATGTATATATATAATATATACCTATAGGTGATACATAAAAAAAAACCTATAGGTGATACATATATTATCATGTAGCCTATATATTATAATGTATGTTATTATATTAATTTAGATATATATGTTAATATGTGTATATGTGAATATGTGGTTTGGTATATAGGTAATATAGCCTTGGGCCTATAGCCTAGGGCTCATTACCTATGAGTGTGGCTTGAATGCCAGTATAGGGTATAGTTGACTTGTATAGTCTAGAAATGGTGTGTGCTTACTGGAATAGACTAGTTAGGCCTAGTGAGACTTGTTTGACTTAGTTGACCTAGTTTGACTAGTCTAGTTGACCAGAGTTGACCAAGAGTTGACTTTGGTCTAGATTGACCTAGATTCATATAGAATGCATTGTAGCAGTCTGATATATCATTTTAGACTTATAGTGACTTGTACTGTTCTATAGGAGACAGACACCACTCCTCGGACAGTAGATTCTCTTCAGATACTCAGGATACAGGCGAGTACATTCTCTGATCATTTATATCCTGCTTAGGAGTATATTTCCTGCTTTAGACTACTTTACTTTATGCTGACACGTTGAAACACATATTAGTACTATATGGATCTTCGTGCGATGTTATCACCTTAGCGGATACATCGGGTATTCGTGTTCGTATACTTTATCGTGAGCATCGTGTACTCCTTGTATTCGTGACATTCATGTACAAATCGTGTGAAATCGTGTATACTCATGTGTTCACATGATCTTCGTGTACGACTGTACTTCGTGTACAATAACATAACTGAGCTAATCCTTGTGTATTGATTGGGGCGGAGGAGTAGAAGTGGTTATGTATTCAATCCAATAGATTACTCGTGTACAACCTCTTTAGATTACTCGTATACAATATCGTGCCGTTTACATAACCGTTTGTACTCTGAATCACTAGCACTGTTAGTTCTCTATATATTGTATCTATTTATTTACAGTCTTCCTTTTTCATCATGTTATTCTTTAGTTTCCTGTATCTTACTCTCTAGCATGTTTATATTTCTGACCTGTTATGATTTGTTGAGATGTACTGTACTCGCTATCCTGACTGGACCTGTTGAAATATTACAGAGGACGAGGCTGAGGCATTCTGTCCTACGTATTACGGTGCGACCCTAGAGGATTGTTGTGACTTGGACCAGTAGCAGGACCCACTAGCAGTTGATGACACTCCCCTAGATTAGGATGTCTTTACTTTATCTTTCTGGATTACTGTATATTGACTCTGAGATGATTTGGGATATGTACTTATTTAGACACTTAGACTTATCTGGATTGTATTATTATGATTTCCATTCTGTTCTATCTATCTATCTATCTATCTATCTATCTTTTATCATGCTCTACCTTAGATGTGATTGAGACTATATTTGCTATGTCACCTCCATTCGGAGTGTATATATTGTACAGGTACCTTTATATTGTTAGATGTTGACCTAGGGCAGCGTTCTACTGTCGATACTGTGGCGTAGGCTGGACGTACCCACGTCTCGTGCCCTTACTCTAGGGTGCGGGTCGTGACAGCACATTCGCCCTCTTTTTTGTATCGTACATTTAATGCATGCCTCGAAGCCGTGTTTCGTATTCTATGCCTTAGTATTCAATGCGTTATACTTATTCTATCATTCCGACTCGTGCAACTGAGGCACGCCTCGATAAGGTATTCAATATTCTATCGCTGTGTACTGAGGCACTCGCACCGATATAGTCTTTCAATTCTAGCATGCTAACTCATGTGCAGGGGTAAAATGACTTATGCACTAGGGCACTCGTCGATACAGTTATCCCATTCTTATGGCTTGCGCACCGAGGCGCTCTTGCGATATTCCATGTTCTGTAGCGACTCGTACATTTGTTGTACGATTCGTTTAATTGTTCTTCTAGTGTTCGACACACACTATGTTTATCTCTCTATCAACCACACCCGTGGTATTGATAGGTTAACTCAGCATACAATGATATATATTTTATTTAGGCATGAAGGAGTAGGAAAGAGAGTCAATGTCCCCCTCCACCTTGAGTCGATATGCCTTGTCGTTTCGTCGAGCCGATGCGGCTCGATTTTATAATTTCGTTGCACGGCCAACTCTCCTGACTTAGCCATTTGAGCACTTCGTGCTTCATTGAATTATACGTCCGATTTGGCTTACCGTGACCAAGTCTCAGTCCGTTGCCAGGCGACGATTTGCTTTCGCGACCCCCTACTGAATAAGGCATAATGCCGACCTCTAATATTTCTGCGTAAACGTATAGCCTGCACATGAAACCAACTAAAATCAATACTTGCATCGATTCGGACTTGCGCCTTGGTCAATTCGATTTCTTAGAATCTTCGAGCCGATTCAACGCACTTATCCTTCGGGGCAATGCGGCACTTTGCATCGATTCAACTCGATGCATTCTTTGGGACAAGCAACTCTTGCATGACTTAGTTTGATGCGTTGCTCAGGACAACGTAACTCTCGTATCGATTCACATCGATATGCAATCGGGTCAACGCAACTCTTCGAGTCAATGACTCTGCATAATGCACCGTGCGGAGCGGGGCATTACACTCTCTACTGTACACTTGATTGCAATAAATTCAACAAAATATTCACTTGCAAAACTTTCAATAAAATGTGGAAGTTTTGGAGGTTACACATGAAGGCACATCACAAATAAAAGAGTCTAAGATTAGTAGACTCACTCAAGAGTATGATGCTTTCAAAATGAAACAAAATAGTCTATTACTTTTATGTTTACTAGATTTTTTGATATAATTAACCGTCTTGCCTCTCTTGGTAAGGAATATCCTACTCACAAAAAGATTCAAAATATTCTTAGAGGACTCACTAAAGGACGGAATCCCAAGGCCACTGCCATTATTGAAGGAAATGATCTTCAACCACGAACCTTAAGACTCTCATGGGAAAGCTGATGACTCACGAGCTGGACATAAAAGGACCAAGAAGAAGCCTCTATGCAAGAAAGAAGAGAGAAAAGATCAAGAAAAAAAAATCTCTTGCCTTGAAGGTCATCAAGCTCTCTTCAAAGGATGACTTTGATGATGACGATTCGGATGAAGAAGAAATCACCCTCACCTCTAGACACTTCAAAAAAATTCTAAAGTTCAACAAAGCTAATCGCTCAAGAAGGGACACTGATAAAGAACCCGCTTTACAACTACAACAAGACCGGACACATCAAGAGGGACTGTCCAATGGCAAGGAGGGAATCTAGCACGTATAGAAAGCCTAGCAAAAGAAGCTCTTCCTCACAAAAAATGCAAATACTAGCATATGGTGCGAAAGTGATGCAAGCGACTCAGACAATGATAAAGAGTCCAGACACACCACAAATATTTGTCTTATGGCACTGGAGTCAAATGAGGTACTTGATGACTTCTCCATGAATGTTCTTTCATATACTGAATTAGAAAATATTATTCTTGAAACACAATCAACACAAAGTCTTGAGGATAATTATAGAAAATCTCAAAAAAAGATTGTTGCTTATAAACAAGAAATAGAAAGACTCACTGGCATCATTAATGATATAAAAAAAAAATTCCAACCTCTAACACAGATGAGGTTGAATCACTTAGACTAAAGCTACAAGAAGCTCTAGAGGATATCAAAGAAAAGAGTATTGAATGTCAAACTCTCAAGGAGGAATATGACATTGCCAGAAAAAAGACTCTTATTGCTACTCAAAGAGAAGAAATATTTGCTGCTAAGTACAATGATCTTCTTTCTCTGTATAGCAAGTAAGGCAACAAAAATACTAGTACACATCACGACACCAAAAGCAAGAAACACACGTAAACCAATACAACATATAGGCCCTACTGCCAACATATACAAACACGAAGAAAATATGCTAAAAAAATACAATCCAACGTGAACACATCTCACCGTGCCTTCTACTATAGTCACAATAGAAATCATGCATGAGATCTCATGCTTCAACCACTTACTCACCTCCCACTCGAACTACAACACCCACTATGTGCCATTATTGTGGATTATTTGGACACACATCTCATTACTGTCAAATGAGAAAAAAAATGTTGATATAAAAAGCTAAAATTGGTTCCTAAAACTAACCCTCAAGGGCCCAAACATTTCTGGGTACCAAAGTCTTCATCTTCAAATTGTGTTGTACCTGAACCCTCCATCGCATGCTAGAAGCAAATGGGTTCTCGATAGCGGTTGCTCATGACACATGACCCGAGATGCTTCACTATTTACAATGCTATCGATGAAGAAGGACACATATCCTTCGACAATAACTTGAGGGGATACATCATTGGACATGTTAATATTGGATCCCCTCCTTATCTTTGTATTAAAAATGTTTGTCTTGTCACTAATTTGAAACACAATTTTCTTAGCATTAGTCATCTCACGGATAATGGTTATGGTGTTAACTGTGTTAAACAAAATTTTTTATTTATGATAGTACAAGTGGCTCCGTAGTGTACGAAGGTATTAGAGAAGATAACATTTTTGTATTTTATCTTGTTGAAGGTACTAACCATGACACATATTTAGTGGTAAAAAACGATGAGAGTTGGCTTTGGCACATGAGACTTGGACATGCCAACATGGATACCATTTTCGACTTGCTACCAAGAAACTCGTTCGAGGACTCCCAAACATTCCTTTCAAGAAAAACATAATTTGCGAGAATGCGAAAAGAGTAAGTTGACTAAATCCACTTTCAAGTTAATCAACTCGGTGGACACTACTAGACCCTTTCAACTAATACATATAAATTTATTTGGTCCTAGTAGGGTAGCTAGTCTTGGTGGTAAACTTTATGCATTTATTTTAGTTGATGATTATTTTAGATTTACTTGGGTTATTTTTCTTGCAAAAAAAGTGATACTTTTCATGAATTTGTGGATTTTTATAAACGTGTTCAAAATAAAAAAGGCATTATGATTAATAAAATTCGTAGTGATCACGGAGGTGAATTTGATAATGTCGATTTTGAAAACTTTTATGCCAAACATGGCTTTGGTCATGATTTTGCTTGTCCTAAAACTCCACAACAAAATGGTGTGGTGAAAAAGAAAGAACAAAACTCTCGAAGATATGGTTAGAGTCATGTTGAACCAATATAAGCTCCCTCAATACTTTTGGACGCAAGCCGTTAACACAACATGTTATGTTATAAATAGGGTCTTGATCAGACCTATTTCTAAAAAAGCTCCTCATGAGCTTTGGTTTGACAAAATTCCATATATTGAGTATTTTAAAGTTTTTGCATGCATATGTTTTATCTTGAACACCAAGGATAACCGAGGCAAATTTAAAGGAAAAGCCTATGAAGGTATATTCCTTGGATATTCAATGCATAGTAGGGGTTTTCGTATTTTTAACAAAAGAAGTCTAGTGGTTGAAGAGTCTATTAGTGTCTCTTTTGATGAACTTAACACTTCTACATCTAGTTCCTTAACCGATGTTGATGACATTTCCTGTGGTTTGGAAAGTTCTTCTCTTGGAGACACAAATGCTCCTTTACCTAGTTGTGAAGTTGAGATTCCTCCATCTGAAAATTCTTCAACCATAGAAACTTCTAATGGTCTTCCCAAGGAATGAAAGTTTGTCACTCATCATCCCAAGGAACTCATCATTGGTGATCCCTCTTTACGGATGAGCACTTAATCTTCTATCCAAGATCATTGTGCCATTATGGCTTTTATTTCTAAATAGAGCATAAAAACATTAATGATACTTTTGATGTTGATTTTGGATGCTTTTAATGCAAGAATAGCTCAATCAATTCGAAAGAAACAATGTTTGGAAACTCGTCCTAGGCCCAATAACTATCCTATTATTGGGACTAAATGGGTATTTCGAAATAAGCTTAATGAGGATGGGGTTGTAACTCGTAACAAAGCCCGATTGGTTGCTCAAGGATATAAACAAGAGGATGGCATAATGTCACGATCCGATCACAATGTAAAGGGTCTAGTCGGATCATGTTCAGCCTGCACCATTGTGAGACGGCGGCAGTAAGCTGTATCAAGCAGTGAAACACAACATGCAGAAACATCTAACGGAAAAAAATATTTTATTCAACTGGGAAAAGTCTGAAAATAAACAAACAACAACAATATTCATTTTATTACAAATTGTTCTGAAAATAAAGAAAACGAAAAGTACTAAGCCGACTTCTAAGGTTCAGGGGTTCCTGGTTCAGCTGAGCCTGCGAGACCCAAGTCAGGCCGTAGAAAGTACAGTAAGGCAGCTCCTCTTCGTCGTAATCACCTAAAAAGTTGGATCTCCAGTCAGGAGGAGCAAGGACATATTTCATCCACATATAGCAATTCTAAATTAATAATAAATGTAACATGCGAGACAGTTCATGAAATATATTTTTTGTATTTAATAGTAAAAAGACCAACAAGCAAGATGATGTCAATATCCAGTATGATGCAATGCTAAGCTAGTGTTTGAGTATATAACAGGTCCTGTGACCGGCTGGGATAGAGGCAATATGTATACTAACGTTTTGGCCAAAACAAATAGTATGGTGCGGCTCAACCCCCTGTGTAGTAGGGGTTAGCGCGAGACGAGAAATGAGCGAGATTTGGCTTTGGTCACAAACGTTATACTACTCCCCCAAGAAATCCCCAAGTCAATGAGTCAATAATCAATAACTAACATGCAAGGTAGCCATCCAGCAATCCATCAAACTATGTGGAGTCCGAGAGGGATCTACGGTGAATCAGTGTAACTATACTATATGTAACTAACTGATGCATACATTTAATTATCAAAATAAAATGCAGACATGGAATAGATATGAAACTTGCCTCAGAGTATTCCTTGACTTGGCAGCAACCAGAAAGCGACTGCTAGGGTTTACCGATCCGAACCTACAAGATCGTAACGCCAGTTTTAGTAACCAGAATTACGTCAAATCTAAGGTACAAAACTAGGCTAAGTCTACAGGTTGGTGATCCTAGTTAGAAACCACTAGTACAAAAAATAGATTTTGTTACAAATCTGATATTAATATATAACCGTTTAAGTAAATATAGGTTTTGTCGTAAATAAATAATTAAAGGAAAATTACTTAAAAATGTATTTCTTTGAAATTAGTAATTTTGTAGGAAAATAGATTTATCTAAAAATTTTGAAAGTAGAATTTATTTATCGAGATTAATTATTTAACAAATGATTTCTTAAAAAAAAATATCTCTTAACCATTTTCATAAATTACAAAGAAAATTGCCTTTTAAATATTAAAATAGCAATTAATGCACAAAATGCATTTATCTTACCAAAATAATTATTTTAACCAATAAATCGTTTTATGGAAATTAATTAGCATTCTTTATTAATCTATTTACTGAAAATCTTTTTGATTTAAAAACATTTAAAAGGGAATTTATAATATATATCATTATCTATTTGAAATTAATTATTATTACTAACAAAACTTTTACCTAAATGATGAAACCTTTAACAATTTTCTATTAACTAATATTTCTTGTAAACAAACTAACTAAAGATTATTTGATTTAATTATATCTACAACACAACCATATATTTAAATAATAAACATAACAATAAGTTTAAATAATTTAATTAATGAACCAAGTTTTAAATTAATTAGGTTATACGCTACAACATTCCAACCAGTAATCTAAACAAAATTTCCTAAAATAAATTTATTACTAAATTGCTATTCATAAAACATAGAACTCAAAGATTACATCTACAGAACCTTATCAACCATTCACAGAACCTATTCTAAGGCCAGAAAGTCATATTGGTTCCTGTGAACTACAACAGAAGGTGAAAAGGGGAGAGGTTACCCAAGGCTTGCACGAAGGAGTACCGAGGGGAGGCCTCAGACTCGGAACAATGCTGGGATTGACGAGCACAGACACGTGCACGCACACGGGCGGACACGTGGGGTAGACACGCGGCGACGGAGGCACTGGAGGGCGGCGGCGTCCTGCTGGAGGGTCGGGCAGGCGGCCGAGGCAGCGGGGGTGCTGGCAGGTTCTGGGCGGCCGGCTGGGTGCTGCGCGGCTGCTGGCGGTCTGGCGGGATGCTGGCGGTCCGACGGGCTGCGCGGGGGGTCGCCGGCCTCGGGGGAGGTCGGGAGCGGCGGCGCCGGCTAGGTCGCGGCCTCAGGCGGGGGACGTCAGGAGGTGCAGAAAAGGCAAAAAAGAGGGGTGTTGGAGCGACGGGGATGGCGAGACGAGTCCGCGGTAGTCTCGGATCGAAAATTGGTGGAAAGTTGAGGAAGATGTGATGGTTTAAACAAGGTAGGAGAGAAGAGTCTTTTGTAAAAAAAAATGTTTCTGTGATGACGTAGAAGAAGGAGAGAAGAGTGGATCTGGAGAGAGAATCGGTGAGTGGGGAAGTTGGGTTTGAACGGGTAGGTGTAGGTTACGGGTCGGGTTTGGGTTAAAGGGTTTAAAACCATTAGTTTAAGTCATTGGGCCAAAGGGTTTTGGGCTGGGTTTAAGGCTCACAAACAATAATAAATATTAAAATAAATTAACAGGATATGGGCTTCACAACCTTTCCTCCTTAGAAAATTTCGTCCTCGAAATTTCAACCAAATAAATGCAAGAGGAAAAAAAAAAATACCTAGAATAGATGAGGATACTTCTCCCTCATCTCATCCTCTCGCTCCCAGGTAGCTTCGCTTGGAGAGTGATGGCGCCAAGCTATCTTCACGAGAGGGATTACTGCACGTCGCAATCTCTTCTGCATACGGTCGATGATCTCCACCGGCTGCTCTGGTACTGTAAGGCTGGGTCCAATCTCTAACTATGAATGATCAACAATATGGCTCGGGTCCGGTATGTAACGCCTCAGCTGCGATACGTGAAAGTCGTTGTGCACGCCTTCGAGACTGGAAGGTAGATCCACCTTGTATGCTACCTCTCCGATCCTGCTCAGTACCTCAAATAGACCGATGTAGCAGGGACTCAGCTTTCCAGCTTGGCCTAATCTGATTGTGCCTCTGGTAGGTGATATTCTGACAAATACCTGATCTCCGGCCTCAAACTCCAAGGTTCGTCGTCTGCTGTCCGTCCAATGCTTCTGACGATCCTGTACAATCCTTAGTAGCTCTCTAATCATCTTCATCTTCTCGACTGTATCTGTAACCATCTCAGGTCCCAACATGACTCGATCTCCAACATCGTCCCATGCCAGAGGAGTGCGGCATCGACGTCCATATAAAGCCTCAAAAGGTATCATTTGAATACTGGCCTGGTAGCTGTTATTGTAGGAGAACTCTACCAAGTGTATGTGTTCTTCCCAAGATATCGAACTGTAGGACATATGATCTCAACATGTCCTCAAGCGTCTGAATGGTCCGCTCTGACTGGCCGTCTGTCTGTGGGTGGTATGCCATGCTAAACTTCAGCTGTGTGCCCAAGCTCTCCTGCAAGCTCTTCCAGTAATACGAGGTGAACCGGGTATCCCTGTCGGACACGATTCTGACTGGAACTCCATGCAACCTGTAAATGTTCCGCATGTAAAGTGCTGCTAACCTTTCTGTGGATAAACCAACCTTGAAAGGAATGAAATGGGTGGTTAGTCTGTCGACTATCACCCATATAGCATCCTTCCTCCTTGGGATCTGGGTAATCCTGTCACAAAATCCATAGTAATAGTTTCCATTTCCACTCCGGAATGGGAAGAGGTTGCAACAAACCTGCTGGTCTCTGGCGGTCTGCCTTCACCTGCTGGCAGATCAAACATCTGGAGACGAATTCTGCCATGTCTTGCTTCATTCCAAGCCACCAAACATGAGTCCTCATGTCTTGTACATCTTGTTAGTTTCGGAATCTATAGAATGCTGCGACTGGTGCACCTCCTTCATCAGTTCATTCCTCAGTTCGCCAGTAGGCACACAAAGTCTCGTACCGTGCCTCAATGCTCCATCTCCAACTATGGAAAAACCCTCAAGTGTTCAGCTAACACTTGGTCTCTTAGCTTGTACAGTATCTCATCCTGGAATTGAGTCTCCTTGACTCTGCTGATCAAACTGGACTCCACTTGTAGCTGTATCATAGGCGAGTCCACGCTTGATACAACTGCTTCCCTCCCAAGCTTCAATATGACCTCCTCTGGTAGCACGATCTCCAATCCAAGCTTCTTCATATCTTCCAGCAAATGGTGGCTCTTTGTCAAGAACATCGCCATCGGGTACCTGTTAAGTACATCTGCAACTATATTAGCCTTACCCGGATGGTACTGCAGGTTGATGTCAAAATCCTTCATAAGCTCCAGCCATCGCCTCTGGCACATGTTGAGCTCCTTCTGAGTGAAGACATACTTGAGACTTTTGTGGTCTGTAAATATGTCTACTTTCTCACCATATAGGTAGTGCTTCCAAAGCTTCAGGGCAAAGACGACCGCTGCTAGCTCCAAGTCGTACATCGGGTAGTTCTTCTCATGATTCTGTAATTGCTGGAAGCATAGGCAATTACTTTACCATGCTGCTAAAGCACACAACCCAATCCTTTACCCGAAGCATCACTGTAGATGGAAAATCCGCCTGATCCAGATGGTAGCGTAAAAATGGATGTTGTTGTCAGTCTTCTCTTCAGTTCCTCAAATGATGCATTACACTCTTCAGTCCAAACAAACTCTTCATTTTCCTGGTCAGCTTCGTCATAGGCTCCGCAATCCTCGCGAAGTCTTTCACGAACTTCTGTAGTATCCAGCTAGATCCAAAAATCTCTTGATTTCTGCAACTGAGCTGGGGGCTGTCCAAGATTCAACTGCTTCTATCTTTGGGATCTACAGATACACCTTCTGTGATGAAATGACCAAGAAATTCCACTTTATTCAGGAAAAATTCACACTTGGACAACTTACCGTAGAGCTTATCCTTCCTCAGAGTCTCCAAGACAATTCGCAAATGCTTTCGTGCTCCTCCTGGGTCTTTGAGTAGAGCAGAATGTCATCGATGAAGACAACGACAAACTGGTCCAAGAAATCATGGAAGACCTTGTTCATGAGATTCATGAACACTGATGGGGCATTGGTAAGACCGAGGGCATGACCAAGAACTCATACTGTCCATACTTGGTGTTGAATGCCATCTTTGGGATATCCTCTCTAGAACCTTGACTTGATGGTATCCTGATCTGAGGTCAATCTTCGAGAACACCCTCGCTTGCTCAGCTGATCGAATAGATCTTCGATCCGGGGCAGAGGGTACTTGTCCTTGATTGTGATGTTGTTCAATGCCCGATAATCTATTCACATCCGCACGGTTCCATCCTTCTTGGACATGAACAAAATTGGTGCTCCCCAGGGTGAAGCTCCATCTCTGATAAATCCATAGGCCTTCAGCTCATCAATCTGGTCCTTTATCTCCTTGGCCTCCTTGGGGTTGACTCTATAGCATCCCCGAGAAATAGGAAAAGAGCCGGGAACTAGATCGATAGTGAACTCCACACCTCGATCTAGGGGTAAACCTGAAGGTTGTCATGGAAGACCTCCAGGAATTCTGCTATCAAGGGATGAGGTGGTCCAGAATCTACTGTGATGGAGGTGTAGGAAACGCACCCCATACTCTCAGGTGCTCAAGCTATCTCAAACTCTGGTCCTCCAGGTGAACTAAAGATAACACAACCCCGACGACAATCTATCAGGGCATGTTGCTTGCTCAGCCAATCTATTCCCAATACTATGTCATAGTTAGGGAGAGGCATAATAAGAAGAGGTGCTAGGAAGGTATGATCAGAAATGGTGATAGGGCAGGTAAAATCTCAGTGATAGGGATAGGTCCTCCTCCAGTCATAACTCTACAAATCATCTTACTATACCCTACATCTATATGATAAGCAGCGACAAAATCTGAAGATATAAAGCTGTGCGATGCTCCAGAATCAAATAGACATAAAGCCGTGTGTGAGTGTAATAAAATGGCACCTGCGATGACATCTCCTTCTGGTTCTACCTCAGGCTCCTCAACGGCCAAGGCAAAAGCTTGCCCGGACCTGTGCTGGTTGTACCGCTGCTGGGAAGGAAGTGGACCCTTCTGCTGTCCAGGTCCAGTTCTGAATGCTGTTCGGGCCTCTTACAGTAGGTGCAATTGACGGTCTTCGGCTGGTTCTGCTGGGGTGCCTTGTGCTGCTGCTGAGAGGGCTTGCTGTTGGTGTTGGGCCTCTTAGAATTTCCCTGGTGGTAGCTGCTGGATCCAGGGTGCTCTCTCTTGGTACGGCCGGCTGAACTGGCCTCCACGTGTTGGGCCACCTTAAGCATCTTGTCGAATGTCTTGGCTTCGTTCGCAGCAACATGAGTGCAGATCTTCTCCGCAATCCATGTTGAAACTTCTGGGCACGTTCCTCTGGGTCTGCAACCAGGCGGGGTGCAAACCTGCTAAGCCGATTGAATTCAGATATGTACTCTAGAGTACGGTCTCCTTACTTCAGGTCATGGAATTGCCTTGTCATGGCTTGCAGAGCAGCTTCTGGGAAGAACTTCCCCTTGAACTGCTTTTTGAAAGAACGTCAGGATGTTCCTCCAGTCATAAATCTGGGCTCGCTCCGATACCATATGATAGCAACATCTCGAAACTGTAGAGCTACAACCTCTACCATAAGTCCAGGTGGGATGGGCAACGCTGAGGAGTCGTTCTATGTCATCCAGCCACTCGTCCGCATAGGTTAGGCCTTCAGTCCCTTTGAAAGGCCGCAGACTCAAGTTCTTGAAGCTCTCGATGTCCCCAACTTTCTCCTGAATTAAAGGACTGCTACATCAGCATCTATATTCTCCAATAAAACATAAATTATCAATTTCACTTTTCTCACTTGGCAGGCCTCTTCTCTGTCTGTGATGTTTGCAACACTACCATGGCAAGATTGTGGGCATTCTCCATACCCCTTCATAATCGCGGTCTGTTCACGATTCACTTCTACTTGAGCCCTCTGGGCTTCAAGTACTCCTCATAGCAGGCCTACGAGGTCAGCGTTGTCCATTGGTGCGGTGGAGTAGCTGGAGAAACTGCTTCAATAGGTGGGGTTGCGGTCCTCGGAGGGATCGGCGCTGCTGCATGCACTGTGGAAGTGTAAGCAGCACGCGGGGGCCGTGCAGCGTGAGGATGATCAGTAAGCTGCAACGGAGAGGGGTCTGACTGAGCCTGAGTTGGAGTATTCTTAGAGGATGAAACCTCCTCAACAGCAGGCCCAGAACGAGTAGTCTTACCCTTTGCCATCTGCAGACAGGTTTCGGTACAAACATAAGCAAGGGAGCCTAATAAATCTATAAGCAAACAAAAATAGTTATTAAAGTATTAATTTTGGTCCTATAATGTAACAGGGTAAATGTTATCTAAGTTCTAGTTGTTCTAAGTCTGTTTTCCTAAAGTCTCAACTAAATCTAGGTCAAGTCACAGAACTGCGTGATGGTCTAGACTAAATTGACTAGACCAGCTTACAGAACCGACCTGCATGGGCCACCACTAAAAATATGTCACGACCCGATCCCGATAAAGGGTCTAGTCTGATCATGCCCAGTCTATACCGTTGTGAGACGGTGACAGTAAGCTGTATCAAGCAGTGAAACACAACATGCATAAACATCTAACGAAAATAAAATATTTTATTCAACTGGGAAAAGTCTGGAAATAAAACAAACAACAACAATATTCATTTTATTACAAATTGTTCTGAAAATAAAGAAAAGGGAAAAGTACTAAGCCAACTTCTAAGGTTCAGGGGTTCCTGGTTCAGCGAGCCTGCGGGACCCAAGTCAGGCCCGTAGAAAGTACAGTAAGGCAGCTCCTCTTTATCAAAATCACCTAAAAATTGGATCTCCAGTCAGGAGGGAGCAATGACATATTTCATCCACATCTAGCAATTCTAAATTAATAATAAATATAACATGCGAGACAGTTCATGAAACAATATATTTTTGTATTTAATAGTAAAAAGACCAACAAGCAAGATGATGTCAATGTCCAGTATGATGCAATACTAAGCTAGTGTTTGAGTATATAACAAGGCCTGTGACTGGCTGGGATAGAGGCAATATGTATACTAACATTTGGCCAAAACAAATAGTATACGGTACGGCTCAACCCCCTGTGTGGTAGGGGTTAGCGCAAGACGAAAAACGAGCAAGATTTGGCTTTGGTCACAGACGTTATACTACCCCCAAGCAATCCCCAAGTCAATGAGTCAATAATCAATAACTAACATGTCAAGATAGCCATCCAGCAATCCATCAACCTATGTGGAGTCCGAGGGATCCACGGTGAATCAGTGTAACTATACTACATGTAACTAACAGATGCATACATTTAATTATCAAAATAAAATGCATACATGGAATAGATATGAAACTTGCCTCAGAGTATTCCTTAACTTGGCAGCAACCAGAAAGTGACTGCTAGGGTTTACCGA
>JANAVB010002936.1:0-39036 GCA_029216955.1 Iris pallida
CCTGGATGCATCTTAATTTGGTTGTATCCTGAAAATCCGGCCATAAAAGACATACGTTCAAAACCACATGTATTGTCTATCTTAACATCAGTGATCGGAAAGGGGAATTCGTCTTTGGGACAAGCTATGTTGAGATCTCGAAAATCTATGCAAACTCGAACTTTTCCATTCTTCTTCATGACATGAACAATATTGGCAACCCAATCTGGGTGTTGTTCTTCACGGACAAAGCCACATGTGATCAGCTTTTTAACTTCTGCTTCAATTGCATCCATTATGTCTGGTCGAAAATGCCGCTGCTGTTGTTTTACAGGCTTGGCATTAGAAAGAATATTGAGTTTATGGGTAGCTACTTTAGGATCCAGACTTGGCATATCCTCATAGCTCCATGCAAAGATATCAATATATTCTTGTATCAGCTTTATCAACTTTTCTTTTTCATCTTCGGAAAGATTTTGGCTGATAAATATTACTTTGACGTAGTTTCGTCTCCAACATCAATCTAGACGATTTCATCTTCCGTGGGTGGCTGTCGCTGTTCAAACCGAAGTTCCCACTGAGTATCCATTTGTTGTGCCCAAGGGTCATTTCCAAATAGTTCAGACTCATCATCGGTTTGAACCATATTAACTGAAAAGACGTGTTCAGATTCAACATATTGGACTCCTTCAGAATCTGAGGATTGTGAAGAACTGGAAGAAAATTCTTCTTCTATATCTTTCTTAAACATGTGGGATGTATTGTATCCCAAACCATCACGGCTTCGTTGATAAAACCGATCACCACATAATGGTAATCGTCTACCTTTACCCTGATTGAGACCTGACATGGTTTTCAAATCATATCCTATATTTTGAATAATCTTAAGAGATTGTTGACTATATTTGTCAATTCTGATTTTTCCGTTATCTTTCTCTTCGAGATTATATGTCTGGATAACAGGAATATTTCTAGCCAAACCAAACACAATTTGACGCTTATTTTTCTTAGTAGACGGGATCACAAAATAAGATTCTTCGTGACGTCTATTGTCACGACCCGCACCCTAGAGTAAGGGCACGAGACGTGGGTACGTCCAGCCTACGTTGCAGTGTCGGCGGTAGAACGTTGTCCTAGGTCTCATGCATCTACCAGTGTAATGCTAAGCAGTTTATACTCCCCGAATGGGGGTGACATAGCAGAATGTAAACTCAATCACAACTAAGGAAGAAGAAGCACGATATGATATAGAACTCAAAATAAAATACAGATGATCAGAAAAGTCTAAGTGTCTAAGATAACAACTCAGCAAACATCCAGAAATACAAAGCTCCAATACAACTCAGAAGTAAAGAATATACAACTCGAATCTCTAATGTAGATAAATAAGATAAGCCTATCTAGGGAGCCTCAGTCTCTATAGCTAGTGGATCCGGCTGGCAGTCCGGGTCACAAGTGTCCTCTAGGGCTGTCCCGTAGAAGGTATCCACACAGGCCTCCTCCTCGTCCTCTGTAATATTTTTCAACAGGTCCAGTCAGGACAGGAACGAGCACAATACATCTCAATAGATCATAGCAGGTTAGAAATATAAACATGCAGTAGAGTAAGATACAGGAAACTGAAAGTAAGTACAGAATGTAAAAGAGATAGTTGTAATGGAAATATATACTGTAAATAGAGAACTAACAGTGGCTAGTGAGTCAGAGTATAAGATCGATATGTGAATGGCATAGGAGATTCTGATGAGACACTACGGAGGTGATCAGATGAGATACTACTTGGGTATTATTCACATGCCTACTTCTACTCCCCCGTACCCCCAGTCAATACACAAGGATCCAGCCAGGTTATGTTACGATCCATGTAATAGCCCACAAGGGGTGATACATGGTAGGCCCATAAATGGGTGATTCATGGAAGACTCTGTGATCATGAAAGTACATGTCACAAGTGATCAATGAACTATGAAGCATAGTGATACTCAATGTAAGTGAAACATACAGAACATGTAGTATCTGATGCTCCCTGAAGGGGGTAAAATCTTAATAAAGGATCCATATAGTACTAATCCGTGTGACCAACGTGACAGCATCAAGTAAAGTAATCTAAAGCAGGAAAATAATTCTAACAGGATATAAAATAATCAGATAATGTACTCGCCTGCTATTTGAGTGTCCGGATGAAAAGTACTGTCCGAGGAGAGGTGTCTGGCTTCTAATCAAAACAGCACAAGTCACAACAAGTCCAAAATGGTAACATGAAGTTCTACTATGCATTCTACATGATTCTAGGTCAATCTAGACCAAAGTTAACTCTTGGTCAACTTTGGTCAACCCTAGAAGTCAAACTAGGTCAACTAGGGCTAACCAAGTCTAAACTAGTCAAATTAGCCTATGCCTATATAGAATCACAACCATATGTAGGCCATGAACTGAATACAAACCACAACACCATAGGCCAAATACCATATATATATATATATATATATATATATATATATATATATATATATATTTCCACATGTATATATATATATCACTATTCACATATATGTATATATGTATCTACATACACATATAGAAATATGTATTATATATACATAGAGAGGGGGAAGGGACATATGAGATTTTGTGTGTGTGTGTGGGCTTAAGGTGAAAACAGTGTTCAATACCAAAGTGTGTGTGCTTAATGAAATTGTGTGTGACAGGAACATGTGTGCACAGGAAAATATAGTGTTTTTAATGTGCTCAGATGTGTGTGTGTGGGGAAACATGTGTGCAGGAATTATAAAGCAGGGTGTGTGATGTGTGTGTACATGACTTAGATAGGTGTAGATGACAGGGCCGTGTCTCATGAACCCTGTGTGTACCTGTGTCGCAAGATTGAAGAACAGAGAAGTAAAACAGTGTGAACCATGTGTGTTTCAGGAATTGTATTCTCAGTTTGTCTTGTGTGTGTGTGGATATATGTGACAGTGTCTCTCAATAGCCAACCTGCATATGAACTCGAGTAATTCACCAATTGATAACAAGAATTGATCCTACACATGGTATCTGAATGTACAGAAAAGAAGATATAGCTAAGCCATGATATCATCATTCAAGAACTGCAAAAACTGAGAATGAACTCAGTGTCTCAGGTCATTAATTCCCAGTGTACAGGGTTTCACATCAGTTTAACTCAACTCACATTCGAATTTTAGTGTTTCATACAACTCAATTGGCATGGTTTAATCATTCACACACATATAGGTAATCTAATTTACTCATTTAATCCATACTAAATCAATTACAAGGAATGAATTTAACTGAGAATAGTAAACAGGAAGCAATATAACTTGGTTTGCAGGAACTGGGAAAAATTTGATTGTTAAAACCCCAATGTAAATTCTAACACACATAACTATGCCAAACACAACTCTAACATGTTAACTAACTATTCAGTAATTAAACTATAGCTAAACCCATGGTATTAAGTCATTAAAATAAACATGAAACTTGAAGAACAGTAAATAATTCACTGATACAACACTGTATCAGTCGAATAGGATATCCCCATTCCTACATTCAATTAACAATTAATTGATGAAAATTAGGTAGGTAATTAATATACCATATAGGCACGTGTCACACAATTAATATGGTGTCCAAAAACAGGACACAGAAGTGTCCAACATAACTCAAACCAGTGTACATTGAACTGTACAGTGGCTGTGCTTCCCGTGTCCAGTGCAGGCCAGATTCCTCACCCCACACGAATCATCAGGACATGAAACTTAGGGAGTATCGGGTCAGATACTGCCCCGAGCTCCAAACCAAAAGACACATGTCTACGTGCCCTAGATAGCTCGCACGAGCCTGCTGGCAGCAGGACAGTACAGCTCGCATGCGCGCGGGCGTGTGCACGGGTGCGACACGACACCAACACGACACAAGACACGCTCAGACACTAAAAAACTCTTAAGCGATACTAGAACACAATTTCCTATTCAAAAGCTTTCAAAAAATAGGTCAAATCCCCTTTGGGGCATTTCATCAAACACTTAGCATAGTGGACTGATACGTGTCCATTTAGGACACGAAATGGACACAATATGCCACAAAATTCTAGGGTTAGCTAGGGGACACCTAGATCTAGGTTAATATGCAAAAATAATAGCAACTATAATAGAGTTTTAGGGAATTACCTATAGGTATCAATCTCCTCAAAAAGCTCTAAAGAGGGGGTGTTCTCCTTGCTTCCCAAACTTCACCAAATTATTCGCAAACTGAGAAAAACTTCCACAAACAGCAAGAACACACTAATTAGAACCTATTGCAATTTGTTTGGATTAAAAAGGAATTAAAATGGATTTGATATGAATTTCTAAAGTTGGGTGTTTGCCATTAAAATTGTTTACTTGAAAACTTTAATACAAACAGAACAGTGTTACAATATAGGACTTAGATGTAGTCCTAGGAGTACACTTTTGTTTAAGCTGGGTTCCTTATGCCAATGGAGCGAGTGGTAATGCGTTGACTCCGTTGACGGGCTGACGACGGTTATCGGTTCTCTGAAGGTGTAGATTGCTCTGGGTGCTGGAGCTTGCTGAGAGGAGGAAGACGTTGAGTGTCTGTATCTGCCTCTCTGGTGATTCTTTGTATGTTCGTTGTGGATTCTGTGTGTGTGAGAAGGAAATGATCCCTCTATTTATAGTTTTGCAGGCTGGCTGCTCATGCGCACATGTAGGATGCGCCGGTGTGTGGGGACGCCACGTGGAGGTTGCTGATGGAGGCGCATGGATGATGCGCCCTGATCGAGGGGTTGAACTCTTTATACTGCTGTTGTGAGCCGGCACGTAGCAGAGGAGAAGATCTTTCTGTTGCTGAAATCTTGGATGAGTTGAGTCAAAGGACACGTGTCATCGACTCATGGCTCGGAGATCTCAGATTTGGTGGAGGGAAGTAATCTGGTGAGCTGCGCCTTGAATTGGGCGCAGGAGGAGGCTGCGGCTCATAACCTTTAGGAGTTACAAACCATTTGGGGCGCATGGCTTTTGAGGCACATGCAGGCGACTTTCCTTCTGTCTTTTGGGATCAGAGAGCAGTCTGGGGCGCATGGCTTTTGAGGCGCATACGGATTGGGACGCATGACTGCAGGGGCGCATGCGGATGGTTGAGTGGCCACGTGGCAGTAGCCGTCGAAATAGAGTCATGATGGTGCTGACATTGCCGACGCTTCGTTTTCTGAAAAAGCTGTCAACTGTTCAGACTTTGGGAAGCGTGCTGCCAACTCTGTCAGTTCAGCGTTTAATATTGGTGACGTTCGATGGATAGCTGAGTGAGCGCGTTGGTTGGCGTCCTACTCGGAATGGGGATGTGTGGGGGCGCATCCTCTGTGATGCGCCTGGTACTGAAGGGCGCGTCTGTGTGATGCGCCTGATGCCGAAGGGCGCGTCCGTGTGATGCGTTGTCTGGCCGGCGCATCCGACACGTCTTTAATGATGCGGCTGTTTCGCTCCGCGAGTGCTTTAAATAGCCGTTTGGCTGAATTCGAGGCGTCCGGTTTATCCATTTAATGCAAATTTATTGCACGGAATTCGGAGAGCCATCCACTTGGCGCGTGGGTTTGATCTGCCCGGCCTATAAATAGTGGCATAGAGAGAAGGTTTGCTTCTCACTCCCTCACGTACTTCCGTCATGAACTTGGGTACTCGGGTGCATTCTGTTGACGAAGTTTTCCCGAAGGTGAAGATGAGATGCCATGTTGTCTTCGATGTACTTGAAGGTGACTGTTACATCCAAAAGACGGAGTCGAGGGCTTCTGAGGCAGGCGGAAGGTACCTGTTGCATCCAAAGATAGGGATGTTCGGGCCTCGTCTCCGTTATTCCGGAAGAGCCACAGATCGGAATTGCGGTGCTAGGCTCTTTCTTCCTTCAAAGTGGGGGTTGCCCACTCTGGTTGTGTTGAAAGCTGTTCCTTTAGCCGCGGTTTCGATCACGGTCTTCCTTGGTCTTTGGAGGCTCTTTCGAAGCCTCCCCTGGCCACAGACTTGCGGTGCTCTTCTCTTTCTTGGTTCCAGCCAGAGGGTTAAATGCTTTGCTTGGAGAAGCACTTATCAGGTAAGCCTGGCTGGAAGAGCGGCACATAACTGGGCTGCTGAAGGGATGCACATAACTGAGCTGGATGCACATAACTGAGCTGCTGAAGAAATGGTGGGATGCGCCTGATTGGAGGCGCATGGTATCTGCTGCGCTTAGCTGGAGGCGCATGGTGACTGCTGCGCGCATCTGGAGGCGCATGGTGGCCGCTGGCTGTAGACTTAGGATCTTTCCTTTGTAAAAATTCTCCTTTGTACAACCTCTTCTAGACATGTAATAGACTTTTGTATATAAATAAAAAGTCCTCTTTCAAATGTCCATACTCATTGACTTTGCTGTGAAGTTCTTCGTCTGAGCTCTGGCGCATGTAGTTTCTGGCGCATGTTCTTTCTGGTTGTAAAATTCCATGCTTCTACAAGACCCCCCTTCAAAGTTTTTAAAACTTTTGAATAAGTTTTGGAATACTTTGAATAAGAAGCATGGAGGTCAGGGCGCATGACTGTTGGGCACATGCCTGTTCGGGCGCATGCTCCTCTCAGTTAATGATGATGATGCCTCGATAACCGAAAAGATTAATGATGATCTTTTGGTTTTATGAGGCGACGGCTGAGATCACATGTCATCGGTTCACGCGTGCGACCAAGCCCTATAAATAGGTGAGGGTTGGAGAGAGAGAGAGTTCTTCTTCTCTGTGCCTTTGCTTTCTTTAGAGTTCTTCTTCAAAACCCTAACTTTTTCTTCTTTGAGAGAATGGCTCCCAAGACTCCTCGCGGCGGTGCTGGCAAGGGGAAAGAGAAGGCGAAGGAGTTCGTTGACGAGGATGCACCTATCACCCTTGCGACTCCAGCCGACGTTCATCCCGAGGTGACAGGTGGGTATCGTCTCTTTCATATAAGCTTTGGGCCATACTATGCCCTAACTCAAAGCTGCCGACGCGTATGGACTTCTGTCCTGATGATACGCCGAGGTCTTAACCTGCCGACGTGCATAGGTTTACACCTTTATCATGCACCGAGGTTTAAATGCTGACGCGCATGGGTTTTATGCCCTGATGATGCGCCGAAGCCTTCGCTGACGCGCATGGGCTCACGCTCTGATGATGCGCCGAAGCTCCAATGCTGACGCGCATGGGCTTATGCCCTGATGATGCGCCGAAGCTCCAATGCTAACGCGCATGGGCTTACACCTGATGATGCACCGAAGTTGATGCTCATGGGTTTATACCCTGACAGTGCGCCAGACATCTTTTGTCTTTTTGCCTGACTTCCACTTTTGTTGTGCCAGTGTCGATGACGATCCCTTTGTTGAATGAGGTCCTCCTTGACGCTTCTCTTTGTCAAATGGGAGTTGACTTTGATAAGGCGGTGATCAACCCTGCAAAGGATGCTATCTTATAGAACCAACCTCGTGAGAGAATGCAACAAATCCAGACTCAGTTGCCGCTTTTTCTCCAGAGAATGATGGAAAGTGGTAAACTGAAGTCTGCTGAATCTGAAGACGTGACTTTCTTAAAACCTGCCTTTCTGTTTGGTGACCGACACTACAAGAAAAAACCCATTTTACCACGTTGCAAAAATGTTGTAAAAGGTCTATTACAACGTTCAATAGAAGGTTGTTATATCCAGGGTTGTAAAAGGGTGGTTATCTTCCACAATATTTGTTTTAGTGTTGTAAAAATATTGTAAAAGTTCTTCCTACAACAATTTATAAACATTGTTGAAATTTATAAAATCTACAAAAAAAGTTTCTACGACATTTGGCAAGTATTGTGAAAATACTTTTTAAAACGTATTACAAGGGTTGTAATATAATTTTAACAACAATTTGCATCCGTTGTAAAAATAATATCTACCTCGTTCAATAAACATTGTACATAGATTTTATACAACGGTATAGAAACATTATAAAAAGAGTTCATACAACTTTAACAAATGTTGTATATTTTAGTCAATCATGTTTGCCAAACGTTGTTATATATATTTGTATATTGTAATTATAACATCAACAATGATTTAAAAGTATTGTAAATAAATTTTACAATGTTTAAAAAATTTGTTATAATATTATCTTACAACAGTTTGAAACGTTGTTGTTTATGTTTCCATTTTAAAAAATAATTTATAAATAAAAATATATTGATTGCAATTATACTAATACAAATACAAATACAGTTACATTATTCTAATTTTCATTTTGCTCATAAACAATTAGTTCAGACGATACAAAGTTAAGGTTGAACCAAATAATGAGCAAAAGAAACAAAATAACAATAACTTGAACATAATACATATTACAAAAGCAACATTTTTAGAAGGCTAAGGAAATGTTCACTACATCTATATACTTGTAGAACTCCACAGATGACAAACAATAGGGGATACTTAATTAATTTGCAATTCAAACAGCCGATTTAGTCATCACCCTTACAGATATAAAGTCAACCTTCTAACTGTAGTTTGATTTTGATTTTATCGATGATACAATCAGAGTATGATAGAGATCAAAAAATATTCCTAAATTGACATTTTTTGTACAATCCTTGCATGTTCAAAATTTTATTGTGAAAAAATCCTCAGAGCTTTGGAAAATTGAAACCCAAGCTCACTCCACCTTGACTCCGCAACTCGTATTAAGTCGACTCTCATGCCCGTCATGCTTCGGTAAGTTTTAAACGTGGAACATTCATTGGTTGCAGTTCCTGAAGGCACAAAAGAAGAAAGAAGATATAATCATAAGTTTTACATGGGAATTAAATTATTGTAAAACATAGTAGTAAAGAACAAAAATAATCCTTATTTATTTAAGGGTATATGAAATGAAAGGGATATGAAAATACCATCCTTCGTTACTAATGTTAAGGGGGTTGGGGGGGGGGGGGGGGGGGGGGGGGGGGGGGGGACATACAACTTCCTATTTTTTCCTGAAACAATTGAATTATAAGACGAAGAACTTGATCATATGTAAATGCTAAGATGCAAAATGTAATCCAGCTTTACCATTTGTTTCAATTACTAGTTATTACTAAAAGTTTCTCTCTTTAATATGAGTCATTCACTCTAGGAGTGTGCCAACAAACTTTAAAGACTTTTCTAATCATAATCTACTAGAGCAAACTGAAGCAACCATTCTACAAAACTCTCGCTCTGTTACTAAAGCAATAACACAACAACAAAGTTCATTGTCAATCAATAAAAAACAAGATTATAGGTGCAGAGGAAGAGGTGGAGCATACAGGAAGAGATCATAGAACTTAATATAATGGCAACATCAAGTCTGGCTTAAGCTTGCACTTTTACATGTAGTATGCTGCATAATAGAAATGTCATTAACAGCCTTGATCAGAGCAGATTTAGAACCATGTGGTCCATTCATATATATATATGCAACAGGTATACAAACTATAACCATATGTTCCATTCAAGAGCAAGAATCACAATCAAAATCCATAATTTTACAAAAAGATGTTCAATATGTATACATAGGCAAGAAGCAACTAGTAAAAAATATGGCAATGTAAAAAATTTACCTATCGGGTTTCTTTTCCTTAGAGATGAGTAAGCTCCTTCTCCCTCCTCTTTTATCTGGACTTGGGACCGGCAATGTAAAAAACATACAACTCGCTATTTTTTCTGAAATAGTTGAATTACAAGACGAAGAACTTAATCATGTGTAAATGCTAAGATGCAAAATGTAATCCAGCTTTACCATGTGTTTCAATTACTTTTTATTACTAAAAGTTTCTCTCTTTGATATGAGTCATTCATTATAGGAGTATGCCAACAAACTTTAAAGACTTTTCCAATCATAATATAATAGGGAAAACCAAAGCAACCTTTCTACAAAACTCTGACTTTGTTACTAAAGCAATAACATAGCAACAAAGTTCATTGTCAATCAATAAAAAGCAACATTATAGGTGCAGAGGAAGAGGTGGATCATACAGGAAGAGACAATAGAACATAATATAATGGCAACATCAAGTCTGGCTCAAGCTTGCATTTTTACATGTAGTATACATCAAGTCCTTCACTCGGTGCTTGGAAGCCTTCCATGATATTCCCATCTTTATAAAGAAAAATAGTTGAAATCATCTTAAAACCATCAGAAACATTGTGTTTTCCTAAGGAAAAATAAAGTGAATGACATTAGGATAAATAACTACAAGAAATATTTTAAAGATGTCGACCCAAAAGTTCTACACAGGCGGATTAATGATTCAGAATAGACAACTACAAGTAAACAAACAAACAAATATAAAAACAACGAAAAGACATACAAAGAATAAAAAGGTTAAGTGATAAAATGTACCAAACATCTAACACAATAATAGATGGATTCATGAGTTCAACATCTTGGAATTTTCCTAAAGGAAAAAAACGAGATGATTTATTTTTCTTCTAGAATTACCAAACATTGTACATGGATCTTGGAGCTCTGTCTACTTCTTAGAGGAAGGAAAGTTAAGGCTCGTTTGAGGGAGCAATTCGATGTAGGAAGTCACTGGATGCAAACACTAAGCACTGTAAATGATTTGATACCAAAATACAATAACATCATGAAATATAAGAATTCTGACTGCTCAAGTATAAATGGATGACTAATTTATTCTTATATAAAATATTAGCTGACAATAATGAGTAACTAATAGCAACCATCCTCACAAATCTTGTCAAGTATCGGATACTCCAATTAAAAAGAAGATGGTAACACACACACACACACACACACACACACACACACACACACATACATATATATATCACACACACACACACACATATATATATATATATATATATATATATATATATATATATATATATATATATACACACACACACACACACACACACACAGAGTTGTACTAGCAAAAAGATATATAAACACTTGGTTCTTTTCTGTTGGATGACATAAAAAGTTTCAACTATCTAATTGATACATCAGAAATCTGAAAATATATCATAGAGTCAAAAATGTATCAGATACCTTTCAAGCTATAAGCGCAACAGGGCTATTTACAGCAGTGCTTGATACACATTTCCTGATATACCCAGTATGCAATAGTAGCTTGCACTGCAACGAATCTAAAGGTACGATGACGATGAAGATGATGATGATGAGCTTTAGTGTCGAAAAATCTGCAAGAGGAGGTTTTCAAAGACCAACACAACATAATTTAGATTTGCATATTCGAGTAGTATATCAGTTAGCTTAGTTATGGATTGATCAGATAATGACTTGGAACATAAGAGTCTCAAAGAAAGGAAAAAATAATTGATCTTGTTTGACCCCTTTATTCTAACATTGTCTTGAATGGAACACCAAATATGACTCGAAATATGATGGTTCTAATATTATACGAACTCGAGCAACTGTGATGATTGTTAGAGAAAATTTAGTAGTTAAACTAAATGTTAAGCAGGGTTTTTAGAAATTGGCAAAGATGATATACAATATTTAAAATTCGAAAGACCAAAATGAGAGTCTAATGGTCCCAAATATTACTCTTCAGGTGGTGGTCCATTTGCATCGTTGTAAACAAGAACCAAAACTAAAGCCTCCTTTTGCACTTCGAGTGGTGGTCCATTTGCCAAACAAACAAAAGAGCCATATAGCTGCAATGGAATAACTTTTGACCTCAACTTGAAGTTGGTCACTAGAAATGTGCTAGGACACAAACACGTGATAGTGACAGAAATATTTTCTTCGTGTGATTTCTCCTTCATTGTCCAGGTTGTGGAGGGCCAGGTAGTGGACGCGAGGGCAGCCGGAGACGATCGATCGAGAAGCAGCGGCACAAGAATTAGTGGGCCGCTGCCGCGGACGGGCCAGTGGAGGCCAGCCTTGCAGAGCATTTCAGAGATTGGGAGTTGACCTATACATATATAAATATATCTCACCCCATCTCTGTTGAAGCAATATGATGATGATAGAAGCAATATATGAAATTTAATCTATCAAGAACTGAACCTTTTGTTTCCATGTTAGATGTAGCTAGCTGGCTAGGTGCATGTAATATTGCTTATTCAGTTTACAGCAAATGTCTAATACTCGGTGTTTCATCGTAGAAACCAGTGTCGGTAGGGCTTCCACTCCATGCTTCCCCGAAATGGCTCCGCACATAACTATATTCATATCTGAACTAACATTAACCTAGTTGTATATTCACATAAAAAAGGTAATATCCAAGGTTTTGTTCATTCAATAATATTAAAAAATTGTGATAGCATAATCTCTTAATAGAAAAAAAAAACTACAGGTAGCATTTTTGCCACATATCATAGATTAGCTACAAGTCCTTCAATAAAAAGCACACAATTACATACCATTAGCAGGTATTAACATCAATTTTGCTATCAAAACATCTCTATAAAAGCTTATTTCTATTAGAAGATCTAAACAGCAACATCACTATAGATATACATGCATATAAGGTGTTCTAGCTACAAATATAATTACCAATCTTCCAATAATGAAATGAGGACTTCCGCCGAACACTTGGCATGCTGGGAATGGATACCTTAATGGAATGAGGACTTCCGCCGAACACCTGGCATGCTTCAGAATCTCCCCCATTTGCCTGGAACAACTTTCCACGATGGTGTTCTAGAACCGGGGCTCCTGGTTGGTTCTGATGTCAGGACGGTCATACGGGAGTATCGTCGCGCTAGAGTTAAGGAAGGAGCCCTCTAGTTGAGGCCATTCTCGGTGGCCACATCTCGAGGACGATGCGGGGGCGGGCTTCCAATGGAAAAGTCGTCCATGTGTCATTGGCGACAACGGCCAGGTTGGAGATAGAGCGGACCTGAGAGAGAAGGAAGAGATCCAGGGATCACCTAATGTTGGGGTTGCCGCTGGGTGTGCAGGGGATGACGGCGACGACTTTGGACAGTGATGGCCAACGATGCTTCTATTGCTATTAGTAGTGGAAACCCTAATAATAACCATCAATGCAAAGAAAACTCTATTGAAGAAGAAGAAAATAGAGAAGATAATAGGAGAGAGCGAAGAGGGAGCGGTATTGGGGCGGGGAAGGGGCCTCTCTTTTTTCGGATAAATTTTGTTTGTGAAATAAAGGAGGGAAATCTAAATTTTGGGGCCTATTTTTTTTTTTCTACCAAGGTTTCCCGACGGAACAAATTTTCAGTAGTACTATTAGAGCGTTTGGTAAATGGATTTGAATTTTGGATTTGGATATGGAAATTCAAATTTAAATCCAAATCAAGGATTTCAAAATTCAAATCCAAGTCCAAATGCAACTCCAACCAAACATAGAATTTAGATTTATGATTAATAACTAAATTATAGTCATGATAAATAATTAAACTATTAATTAATTATGATTAATTATAATTATTATTAATTATAAAATTAATAATTAACGATTAATAATTAATAATTAACGATTAGTTATTATTAATTATAAAATTAATAATTAACAATTAGTTAATTTTTAAATAAATAACTATAAATAAATAACGATTAATAATTAACGATCAATAATTAACGATTAAGAAATTAATAATTATAAATTATAACTAATAATATAATTTATAATATGATTAATAATTTTAATTAACGATTAATAATTATAAATTATAATTAATGATTTGTAATTATAAAATTAATAATTAACGATTAGTTAATTTTAAATAAATAACGATTAATAATTAACGATTAATAATTAATAATTATAAATTATAATTAATGATTAATAATAATAAAATAATAACGAGTAATAATTTTAATTAACAATTAATAATTATAAATTATAATTAACAATTTGTAATTAATAATTAACAATTAATAATTTTTAATAATTAACGATTAATAATTTTTAAATAAATAACGATTATTATAATTATAAATTTAATAATTAATGATTAATAATTAATAATTAATGATTAGTTAATTTTAAAATAAATATTAGTTAGTTTTTAATTAATTATAAATTAAATATTTTAAAAATAATAATTATAAATGAATATAATGATGATTAGTAAATTATGAATTAAATTATCATAAAATATGATTCTAATCGTGATTAAAAAAATTATTAATTAAGATTATATTAAAATAGTTATTAACAAAATATTAATTAATATTATAATAATACTAATAGATTATTAATTATGATTATAATTGAATATTAATTAATAAATTATTAATTAAGATTATGGTTATGATTAATAAAATTATTATAATTATGATTAATAAAGTAATAAATTATTAATTAGGATTATTATAAATTATTAAATAATAAAATATTTTAACAAAATTATTAAAGAATAAATATTTTAACAAAATTATGATAACTAACTATTAGTTAGTTTTTTATTAATTAATTAATTTTTAACGAAATTGTTAAATAATAAATATTTTAACAAAATTATTAAAGAATAACTAATTTTTAATTTACTAATTTTTAACAAAATTATTAAAGAATAAATATTTTAACAAAATTATTAAGGAATAACTATTTTTTCTCCCAAATCCAACCAAATACAGTTTTGGAGTTTGTCATACTTTCCATATCCAAATCCATCTCCAACCAAACATAGGATTCCATGGATTTCTCTCCAAATCCATAAAAATCCAAATCCTACCTCCAAATACGATTTACCAAATAGGCCCTTAAGGTATATTATTATGAAAAATGTTATTTATCCCTCCAAATTATTTCTCCAAAGAATTATGTCTTATGTGGCAGCTTATTTGTCCTCTAGCATGGTAGTTGATATGACAATTGACAAGATAAATTTTAAAATTAAAAATATAATTAATATTAATATTAACATTAAAAATAAAATTAACTTTATATGAAAATTAACATTAATTAACGTTAATATTAACAATAATATTAATGTTAACAATAATATTAACATTAACATCTAAACTAAAATTAAAATTAAAGTTAAAAAATTAATGTTAACATTAAAAAATTGGATAATTAATATTTTGGGTTAGAATTTGCCATGTCAACTGATATGTCAGATGTCACGTAAAGAGGAATAGTTTGGAGAGACATTTTGGAGGTATTAATAGTATTAATCTATTATTTTGATCCATTTACTAATCTTTCATAATATAATATTATCTTTTATTACAAATAAATAGTCATCCCAAATGTTAATCTTTTAGGACACTTCAAAGAAACGTATCTAATAGGATAATTAATAATTTATCGACTTGTCATAACTTGTAATAACTAATTTAAAGAATATAAGAAGACTTCTTTTGTTGGGGGAGGGATGAAACAATTAGGAGAAATTCACCCCACATCCCAACTATCACCACACGGACACAAACGTAAGAAACTTGTAACTTATGATGGAGGTGTCTCTTTTTTTGGTTAAATACATGGACATACAATTTAAAATAGAAGAGAAGAGAATGGGCTGATCTTTAGAGAGAGGCGAGGAGATGAGAGGTTGGAATTTGGAGAGAGGTGCTTCGTACGTAGAGGAGAGAAGCGGATGGTCTCTGGAGAGAGGCGCAACGTTGATGAGAGAAGAGAGAGAGGATTTAGGGTTACATTTTTATTTTTTGGTAAATATAAAGAGAGGGGAAAACATGTAATTGCAAGTTAATTTTGGGTTTCGGTTCGGGTCGAAAACTGAACCCAAACCCATGACCTAAACTAAAAAACTATTTATAAACAAAATTTGACTCGTTATTTTTGAAACTAATCTGAATTGTTATTGGGGTCAATTTTGAGTTGAATTCCTACAAATTTCATTTTTTTTAATTTTTAATTTTATTTTTTAACTTTTTTGCACGTGCAATGCACGTGCACATTGCTAGTGAGTTATAAGTGTACCTACTTGTTAAGTTAATGACAAACATATAAATTAATGCTTGCAGGTCTTGCTGTTGATCTGCAAGTCTTGTTGCTGCTCACAAGCATTGGAACCTAGGCTCTACAAAACTATTGAACTAGGTAGGGTGCTACCAAGGCCAGCCATGAGCTCGTGGGGGCCCGGGACAAAATTTCAAAACATGGCCCTTATACATAATGTAAAATATTAAAAAAATAAAATAAAAGTAAATTAACAAAAAGATTACCACCAAGAATTGAACTAAAAACCTTTAACATGAAAGTCTAACATACTAACCACTACACCACAATAGCTTTATATTAAAGGGGGCTTATGAAACATACTCGTTCTCTTTTAGATACAATTTTTTTAACATATTTATTTTTAAATTAATTTATTTGGGCCCTCATGATTCGTTGGCCTTGGGCAGCTGCCCTAGCTACCTGAGTTTTTACCACTGGTACACTAAGTTGATAAGTATGCATTTGCATTGTTCTCATCAAAAGTTGATCTCCTAATCCTTTAATATAAGAAAGCTTTCCAACTTTTCATTTATATATTATACAAAAAGTTGAGATTTAAAGTTAGCAATAAAATGACTTACTTTGTTCCTTTAAAATTCTTTATCAACTCAAGATACTTAAAAAAATAGAAAATATAACATATACAATAATCCAGAATTCACGATTTATAGGCTAGTCACAACTTGTAATAACTAATTTAAATAATAGAAAAAGACTCTCTTTTTTTGAATAAATATTTGGGGGGGGGGGGGGGGGGGGGAATTCACCCCCCCCCCCCCCCCCTACCACACTAACACACACATAAGAATGTGTAACTTATGATTGGGTGTGTCTCTTTTTTTTTTAGACACATGGATATGAAATTTAAAATAGTTAAAAGATAATCACAACGTTTATTTATAATGGCAAAATAAAATAAAATTGACAACATTGTATAAACATTATGAAAGACACATATTTTTTAATAAAAGTTGTTGAATATAACACTTTTATAATATTTCTCAAACATTTTAAAATGACAATACATATACAACGTTTATATAAAATGGTAAAATATACTTAATTTTACAACATCGAACAAACATTGTAAAATATAAAACAATTACAACAGTTGATAAACGTTGTTGAACATGATACTTTACGATATTTTAAAAACATTGTCAAAATTAGTAACTTTGACAACATTAAATAAACATTGTTAAAATTAATAAGTTTTACAATGTTAATAAAACGTTGTTGAAGATAGTAATATACAACTTTTGTAAACGACCATTGTATAAGCCTCGACGTTTGAATATAAAACGTTGTTTGTATAAGTATTTTACAACGTTTTTACGATAAAGGTTGCAGAAGACCTCTCCTTTTTACAACGTTTTCAGGATGTGTTGTAGATAAAACGTTGTAAAAGGGATATTTTCTTGTAGTGCGACTAGTTTCTTCTGAAGCGAAGATACTGAAGATCAAAGAAGACTGGTTCTTTTCTGCCAAGGGCATGGTTCTATACATGCGGTAGGTTGACCACCAGTTGCCGCTGACGGCCTTTTATCGTTTAGCTTCGAAGAGAAGGATGGGTTGGGAACTTCCTCCCTCTCAATGAGGGGCCTTGGGAGATACCCTTTCGATTGACACCACCTCGAACCAGCGAGATACCTTGACTGCTTCACGAGCCGGTTCCTCGTTCAGTTACCGAGCCTTGCGTCCTGGGAGTATCTAGTCCCAAATGACACGTTTCCCTTCAGTGCCCCGACCTTTGCAAATCGGATGCTGACATCGAAGGTCATGTACCCGACAGGTGGCTTTAGAGTCGAAGGTTGGTGTCACTACATTTCGAGATGGGACGAGTTGACCACCTGGGTGCTTTCAAGGTTCAAAGTTGAGCTTAAGGAGATCGGGCTGACAGCCGCCTTTCGGGCTACGCAGGCAGGCGTGGACCTCAATAAGCCTATGTTCCTTGCGCTCTTGGAGCTATTCAATGCCCAGACTGGCAGCTTCTTTACACCGGTAGGGGAGTTGGGATTAGCCCTCCATGAGATGTACGAAGTGTCCAAGCTTCCTTGGGGCTCGAAACCGTACGAGGAATATTTCCCGTCAAATGAAGAGATCCAAGTTCTGGAAGATAAGGACCCAGAGATGATGGCTGTCTTCAAAGAGGTGACGAGCCATCATTATCTGATGCACCGGAGGGACAAGGGCAAGACCCAGCCTCATGTGACTGCTTGTAGGGACTATGTCTTCAAGCAGGACTTGGCGGATCCTTCGAGGATCCGATTTGCGACTCCGCAGGGATTGAAGCCCGCGGAGGTGGCTTCTGAAATGAGCCGGCTGGACGAGAGGACCCCGCATTCCAATGAGAGCGACAAGGATACATATAGCTGCTTCTGGCACTGTGCGCACCGGATGTCATCTAAGGCAGTGTTGACGGCCTACTTGATGATATGGCTCCGGGATTGCGTATTTGCAGGCGGATCCGGTGCCGTGGAGAGGGTACATCGGAATCTCATTTTGCCTGCCGTGAAGTTGGCCTGTGGGCGACCTTTAGCTCTCTTCCCCGCGATGGTGTGCAACCTGTTGCGCAGTTTGAGGTCTTTTGCTGATGATGTAATCCACGAGAAAGGTAACAATGACAACTTTCCTCGGGCCGAGCTGCCTTTCCATTATCTTATGGGGTGGCTGATTTTGCATCATCCGAACGTGATGAGTCCCGATCCGGAGGAGGATCATGTTGAAGGAGATGCCTTCATTCGCCGCTTCTACAAAAGGAAGTGGTTATACACTAGCGTCCCCGTTTGTAGGAGAGTTTTGTCCTACCTTCAGGGGTGGGAAATTGTCAAGGTTGGCCCGATCTTCAAAGATTTCGAGGTCGACCAAGATTTAGTTGACTCTGGTGAAGATGCGGTCACTTTGCCGAAATGGAGTTTTCGTTGGTTGCAGAGTATCCGGCCTTCTCACCTGGTCTACCGCAACCAGAATAGATGTTATCTGGAGCCGTATCTGCCAAGCCGATTTGCTCGTCAATTTGGCTATACCCAGCTAATGTTGCAGAATCCCAGTAGCAGTCTAGGCTTCATCGGGAGTCTACTGGATGGAGCCCGGGGCTGGCAATATTATAACGCTGGATGTACTAGCGTTAATTTTACCACGCCAGTTCGCAACCCTCGGCCGTCGATCCTATATCCGGCCGCCAAGCTGTATTGCACTATGAATACTATGTCTCCTGGTTATGACAGGGAGACTAGTTTCATCATTGGAACCCAGCTGGGGGCGACGGCGAATATGTTGATGGCAGCCCGATCATATCGTCCACCAGAATTGGCGGGATATCGGGCTGCTGCTGCAGCACCAGTGAGAGACCCGTCTGTCGGGAAAAGGCGGGCTGACACAGAAGCTGGTTCTTCTGTACCGAAAAGGTCGAGAAAGACGTCGACCCCAAAGGTTACGGAAGTGCCACTTGTAACGCCAACGGGATCAGTTCCTGCTGAGGTGAGGAGTGCTCCGTAATTCGAGTTCTTTTTGTCATTGTGGTGACTTATGCTCTTCTTCTTGTAGGGATCGTTGAAGAAGAAGTCTCGTGTTTCAAAACCGTGCGCTAGCAAACCGAAGGAGGTGGCAGGCTCTTCTGATGAGCGCATTCCACCGATGATAATGTCTCCCGTGGAGGAGGGTTCCGAAGATGTTCCTGCGGAGGTTTTAGTATCTCTTGACTTTGAGGTCGCAACAACTTCTGGGAAAGTACCATCTGCCGTGGAGGCCTTGGATGCTGAGGGTCCTACGGACTCGAGGCATCCTGATGATGAAGTAGATTGGAGTTCGTGGCCTTCTGATGACGTCCCTCCAGCGTTGCAAGAGTCTGTTGCGGGGGCAACAGAGGTAGTTGGGACGGAGGAGAGGGTTGATTCCCCTCCTTGTCATGATGAGGGGAGGTCGGCTGTATCATTGCCAAGTCCTACCCCGGCTCCAACCGTGCAAGTTGAGATGGCTACCGATCAGGAGGTAGCGACAGGTTCTATCCCTGTAGAGGGACTTGAGAAGGATAAGACCCTTCTGCCGCTCTTGTCTCCCGTTGCAGGCCAGGAGATGAGTGTCGATCTCTCTGTTCTGCCGGGGGAAGTTCTTGACGCTGATAGGACGTTGGGGGTAGAAGAGGTGGCCGTTGACATCGATGGTTCCTCCGGGTTTGAGAAGGGTAAGGGTGTGGAACCCTCTGTTGCTCCTTCTACTTGGGGTACCATCTCGACGCCTGTGCCGGCTCCCTCTGTTCCTTCGGCTCCTCGGGCTAGCAGTCTGGCCCCTGTCGATGAAGAGCCTATTGATGCCGAGGTTCAAGCCTCGCAGGTTGAGGTTGGCGGATCTTCTTCTGGTCCGCTAACTGTAGTAGCTCCTCCAACTCCTGCTATGACGCCGAAGGTATTGGCGGACGCCGACGAATATGTGAAATTCCTCGTCGAGGGAGTGTACAAAATACTGCAGAGGGGCGTATCTGCGGTGATGGATGCCAATGGGAGCTTTGCGACTACAAGAACTCTGGTAATGCCCTGTATCGAGTTGATCCGCGTTCACCAAGGCCACGACCACATGGCCGAAATTCTGGAGGCTTCGATGATCGAGCTGGACGAGCGGCTCGCGGAACTTCAGCGCATCCAACGAAATGACCTCTCCGTCTTGATAGATACGGAGAAGGGGAAGTTGATTGCCGAGATCGAGTCTTCCCACCAGGCCACTGTGAGCAATTGGGAGCGCGAGGTGGCTGAGACTGAGGCTGCGGTAGAGCAGTTGTCTCAGTCTATGAAGAAGACGACGGAGGTGCGAGCTGCGTTGGATGCTAACATCACAGAGATCAACACCCAGATGCGCCGCCTTGAGGACCAACGGGCCCGGCTCCAGTTGGAAGCCGAACGTGTCCGGGCTGAACACGTAGCATTCAAGCAGGAGGAAGCGACTTTTACTCAGCGAACTCTTGCCTTGGCTCAGCAGCGACGACAGCTTGATGAGAAGCATGAGAGCGAAACTTTCGCTGAGGCTATCGAATTGATGCGTCAAGAAGCCGAGCGTCGAGTCCTGGCAACTGTGGAAACTCGTACCGCCGACCTGAGACGTCGAGTCAGAGAGCTCTCAGCCCACCCTGGAGAGGTTCAGGGACTGTAGCTTCTTCCTTTTTATGTTCTTTTGCAACCCTTGTTAAGGGATAGTGTAGTTATGTACTCTCTCTTTTTAGAAAATAATGAAGTACACAACTTTTTTGTGATGTGTTCACTTTTGTTATCATGAACTTGATGATTTGTGTGGACCTATTATCTTTTGCGCACCTTGGTTTTTAGGTACAGATAATAAGTTTGAAGGAACCAATATGTTTGCTCAGAGGTAATGTGGACATGGCAATCATTGGGTTCAAATGATAGAATCTTCCTACTCAGAGGTATTATGGACGTGGTAGGAATGATCCTAAGGGATACGCTGAACAACTCAGAGGTGATGTGGACGTGGAAGTTCTGCGATCACGGTACAACAACGCAGGGGTTGTTTGTACGAAATGTTTACTCAGAGGTAATGTGGACGTGGTAAACATGAAGGATAGCGTTGGCTTACGAAGTGTAAGATTCCTCTTTGTAGGGCATAGAAGGACAACTCAGAGGTAATGTGGACGTGGTTATCTTTCTACGGAAGGATGCCACGGAACAGCTGGGTTCCGGAAGCGTAAGAGTTTGTGGAAGGAGATTGTGTGCGAGCCCCGATGATTGGGTCCACAGATCTCCTTTGGGGAAGTACATGTCTGAAGGATGTCAAGAATAGTACTTCTTTAGGAACTTGCCGTTGATGGGCATCATGAACAAGTACCCATTGGGTTTGGCGAGGCGGTAAGCACCGTTTGAGTATACCGTCTCAATGATGAAAGGTCCTTCCCACTTGGGCTCGAACTTTCCTGGTGTCTTGTGGGTTAACACCATTGGCCTTCTGACTGCTAAAACTAGGTCGCCAACTTGGAAAGTCCTCTGTCTGACCTTCTTGTTGAAAGCCTGTGATATACGGGCTTGGTAGAGTTCGATGCGTTGTTGAGCTAGGAGACGCTTTTCGTCAAGTGCCTCCAGTTCCCGCAGACGACGACGTTGATTGTCTTCTTCTGTGAGTTTGTTTGTGATTGCTACGCGGAGTGAGGGTATCTGTATCTCGAGAGGCAATACCGCTTATCTCCCGTAGACCAGGGAAAATGGTGTGTTGCCTGTTGGGGTCCGTACCGTTGTGCGGTAGGCCCAAAGACATTCGCCAAGCTTTTCGTCCCAGTCTTGTTTGTTGGATGACACGACCTTTTTGAGCAGTCTAACGATAGTTTTGTTGAATGCCTCGGCCAATCCGTTTGCTGCCGGATTGTAGGCGGTTGAGGCCACGTTCTGAATGCGATTCTTGTCACAGAACCTGCTGAAAATGTGGCTGATAAACTGAGGACCATTGTCATGGATGATCCGCCTGGGTACTCCGAAACGGTAAATGACATGGTGTTTAATAAAGCTGACCACCCTGTAGCTTTTTACTTTCGCCAGTGGGACTGCTTCCGCCCATTTGGAGAAGTAGTCGGTGATGGCCAGGATGAAGCGATGTCCTCTTGATGAAGGAGGGGTGATTGGTCCTACAATGTCCATACCCCAGGCTTCAAAGGACCAGGAGGCGACTGTAGGATGTAGTGGTTCAGACGGTGTATGTATGAAGTCTGTATGAAGTTGGCATGCGTGGCACTTCTTAGCATATTCAATAGCGTCGGCGGCCATGGTTGGCCAGTAGTAGCCCATACGTCGCAGTCGATCCTGCAACTTAGGACCGGGTTGATGAGCTCCGCAAGTTCCGTCATGAGCTTCTCGAAGAGCTTCGGCCGCTTCTTCGTTGGACATGCATCGAAGGAGAAGCCCATCGAAGGAGCGTCGGTATAGCGTTTTGGTGGCTGTATCGTAGTAGAATCGAAGAGAGCGTCTCCTGACTGAGACGGCTTCCTTCGGGTCCTTTGGAAGGATTCCGTAGACAGCGAAGTCAATGAACGGGAACCTCCAGTCTCGGACATTAACACCAATGTTTGTCGGCATGGCATGAGCCACTCGCAAGTATAGGTTGTTTCTAGGACAAATCAAGTCTCGGCCAGTTACCGTGACATAGTGTTGAGTCCCAAGGGGCGCTGCCAATAAGGCTGCGAGGCCAGCCAGAGCGTCGGCCTCCAAGTTTTGTAGACGGGGTACATGTTCGATGAAGAACCCAGTGAAGGTTGAAATGATGTTCAATACAACTTCATGGTAAGGGATCAGAGCTTCATGGCGAACCTCGTATTGCCCCCGAATTTAGTTCACGACGAGTTTCGAGTCGCCGTAGGCTTCCAGATGATCCACCCCCAGCTGTTATGCCAGCTGGAGTCCCATGATGAGCGCGTTATACTCAGCAACATTGTTGTAGCACGGCTTCCAAAGATAGTATGCACGCTGGATGACCAGCTGATCGGGGGAGACTAGGACTACCCCCACTCCTGCGATGATTTGGCCTTGGGGGCCTGTTCTTGAAGCGCCATCGAAAAATGTCCGCCAAACGGAGCTTCCTTCGGTGACGTTTGATTCTTGGACCTCATCCGGGATGTCTTCATAGAGTTTTGAGGATTCCGGAATGGGGTGTGCAGCTAAAAAGTCAGCTAGAGCTTGACCCTTGACAGCTTTTTGCGGAACAAACACCATGTTGTACGGTGTTAGCAGGATCGCCCATGTAGCCAGCCGGGAGTTTAATGACCCTGGCTTCGTCATGAGGACTCTGAGCGGATTGACTCGGGAGATGACATGAATCGTCTGGCCCGAGACGTAATGACGAGTCTTCTGGATGGCAAACACCAAAGCCAAGCACTCCTTTTCAACAGGGTTGTACCGGTGTTCGGCCCCGATGAGTGTTCGACTGAGGTAGTAGATTGCTTGCTCATAGCCTGCGTCGCTGTTTTGAGCCAGCAGAGCGCCCAGGGAATGATCCATGGCACGAACATAAAGGAGAAATGGTATGCCGGCGATAGGTGCCACTAGGACTGGCGGGTTTGTCAAGTAAGCCTTGATGTCGTCGAAAGCCTTTTGGCACTCCTCTGTCCAGACGTAAGAGACTCCCTTCTTCATGAGCTGGGTAAAGGGTTGACATTTACCAGAGAGGTTGCTATGAACCTCTGGATGTACGCCAGACGTCCCTGTAAGCCCCGAAGTTCTCGAAGGTTCGTCGGAGGGTCCATGTTGAGGATGGCTTTGGTCTTCTCAGGATCAACATGAATGCCTTTCGTCGTGATGACAAAGCCCAAGAATTTGCCGTTAGAAACCCCCAGGAAGGATTTAGCGGGGTTCATTTTGAGTTGATGTGCCCGCATGAGATCGAAGACCGTCTTCAGGTCCTGTAGGTGATCTCCTTTGAGGCGGCTCTTGACTGCGATGTCGTCAACATAGCATTCGACTGTCTTGCGAAGATGTTGACGGAAGATGGTGCTCATAGCTCGTTGGTATGTTGTACCGGCGTTCTTCAAGCCGAAGGGCATCACTGTGTTGCAGAAAACACCTTTCGGAGTCCTAAATGACGTGTGTTTTGCGTCATCGGAGAACATCTTGATTTGATTGTAGCCTGAATACCCGTCCATGAAGGACATGCGTTCAAAGCCACATGTGTTGTCGATCATCACATCGGTGATTGGAAGCGAGAATTCGTCCTTCGGGCAAGCAGAGTTGAGATCCCTGAAGTCGATACAGACTCGTATCTTTCCATTCTTCTTGGTGACAGGAACGACGTTGGCTACCCAATCCGGGTGTTGTTCTTCACGGATGAAGCCGCTGGTCAAGAGTTTGTCTATCTCCTGATCTATGGCATTCATGATGTCCGGACAGAAACTTCGCTGTTGTTGTTTTATAGGTTTGGCATCAGGTAAGATGTTCAACCTATGCATTGCGATCTGTGGATCGAGTCCCGGCATATCTTTGTAGCTCCAGACGAAGACGTCGATATACTCTTTAGCCAGTTGGATTAAAGATTCTCGATCTTCTCCTTCTAGGCTTTTGCTGATAAAGATGGGATTGGAAGAAGACCCATCCCCGAGGTCGATCTGCTCGACTTCGTCTTCGGTGGGAGGTTCACGTAACTCAAAACGAGATTCCCATTGTTCTCCTAGGCGTTGAGTCCAGGATTCCTCTTGAAAGAGTTCCGGCGCTTGGTCCTCGCCTTCATCTTTCTGAGGTTGCGCTGATGTCATGTTAGCTGACAGCACTTTCCTGAAGACTGATCCGATACTGGTATCGGAATCCCAAGTCGATGCTTCAGACGAGTGGGAATGTTCTACGTCTTCTGCGTCTAAACTCTCTGGAGTTGATGGTGGCGTGACATAGCCTAAGCCCCGTCGAGTCCGATTGTAGTAGTCCTGCGGCTTTCCGTTAGGTATCGAAAGCCGGATGGGGGAGATGTCGACCCTTGCCGTAGTTTAAGCCTTTATTGCTTTTCAGGTCGTAGCCCATCTTTTGGATGATGTGCTTTGTCGTATCCGTGTACCGATAGACTTGTACTCTGCCGGTATCAGGTTCTGGCTCGAGTGGCGTGAGGTCTTGATGACGCTCGACTTTGCCCAAGATGATGGTTCCTTCGTCTCGGCTCCGTGGAGGGGTTATGAAACAGACTCCTTGAGACGGGACTACTTGATTATGATGGACGGTCGTTATTTGTGTTTGCAACGACCGTAGAGCGTTATCTAATGTATACATGGCATTCCAGTGTGAAAGACAAGAATAATTAAAAGACACTCTATTATTGATAAAATATGAGATCTTATCCCGTGGGATTACATTGTCTAAGGAGGGTGCATCTACATCAGCCGAGATGTATTCGCCAAGCTCCTCATCTGTAAGCACTGGGGTCGAATCAGGAGAGTCCACCACAGCTTGACTTTGGGGCCTGAGAGGGTTATGTGAGCCTTCTCTGGCATCTTGGATGACTGCGGCAGCTTGTCCTTAAGATGCACCTTGAGAGGTGCCTCGGCTGCGCCTCCGGAGAGTGGTGCCTTTCCCTGTAATTTTGCCACCAGGGGAGCCGATGTTTGAGGCGGCTTTCCCTTGAGGCGTATCTTCAGGGGAGCTTCGTGAGCCGGTGCTTTCCCTGATAGCTTGATGCTCATTGGAGGTACCTTCTGGGGTGGTTTGCCCTTCAGTCGGATTTTCAAGGGGGCATCGGGAGTCATCTCAGGCTCCCTGTCCGGCTCCGTTGCCGTCTCTGCTCATCATCAGCATCGTTGGCTTTCTCCTCGTCAAGTGGCTTGTACAAGTCGGAATCAGTGAAGTAGGCTTCAATCCCTTTGAAAGGATCGATGTCTGCAAACTTCGTCCGGATGACACCGTTGGTGGATACATATTTCATGCATTGGTGGAGCGTGGAGTTCACCACCATGTACTCATATAGCCATGGCCGTCCGAGCAGGATGTTGTAGTTGACCTCGGCATCTACCACATAACAAGTCACCTCAGTTTTGAGGCTGCCGATGTGACACTTCAGTCGGATCTTGCCCAGTGGCTCGCTCTTGCTAGCGTTGAAGCCACTGATGGTTGTATTGGAGGGCACCAGCCGGTACATTGGGATCCCCAGCTTTGATAGCAGCGCCTTCGGGATGATGCTTAGGGAAGACCCCAGATCGATCTAAATCCGGCTCACCTTGACCGAACCGATGTATCCTGTGTAATACAGCGGTCGGTTATGTCGGTGATGCTTGAGCAGCATATCTTGTTGGGTAAAAGTTATGTTTGGGATAACTTCATCCGCACAATGACAGTGCGTACAAGTAGTTGGGAGGTCTTCAGGCTGCTTGACCTGACTGAGAAAGGATTCGGATCCTTTAGAGCTTCGCAGAGAGCTTCTCGGGAGTCTTTGGAAAGACGCAGGAGCTCGAACAAAGACAAGCGTGCAGGAGTACTGGCCAGTTGTGCCAGAATGTCAAAGTTGTGAGGCTTGGCTAGCCCCGAAGCATTTTCCTTCCGTAGAGGTCTGTCGAAACGGGCCTCCACTTGCTTCTGTTTATTGGCTGCTGAGGGCTTAGACGGGCCCTCCTCAGGGATGGTGCCAGGAGGCACCACCTCGGCGGCAGCTTCGTCGGGCTGGGCATTCTGTTGTGCACGCGTCTGCACTGGAAGTGCCTCTTCCGTTGAAGAAGAGACTGTGCGGCAAGACTTGATCTTCTTGCCTTTTGATTTGGAGGTAGAGCGTACCTTCGGTTGAGTCACCTCGGTGACGAGGTCGGGGTGAACCCAGAGGACCTCTCCTCGAGATGTGGTGAGTGGGGTGAGTCCACTCACATTGTCCACGGGTAGGTGGTAAGTTACCACCTCCATTGTCGCCTTAGGGATGGGGACGATGCATCTTGTGTGGTAGTTGGCGGCAAGGTGCCCGAACTGAAGCGAAACCACTTTGGCTGAGACACCGTCTTCTCTTCGTGAGTCGATGGGAGAGTACATCCGCATTGATCATGCGCTGGATGTAATTTTTGAGGATGTAGCATTCCATGGTCGGGTGTCCGACAAACCGATGGTAGTGACAGTAACCTCGGGTTGTCCACTTTCTCGACTTCATCGGGACCGCTTTGGGTCCGGTAGCTTGATCTTGTCACCCTGCTTCAGTATCTCAAAAAGTTGCAGGGTGTCATCATCATTGAATGAATAAACCTCCTTGGGTCTCGGTGCCAGTGGAGGGCTTCTGAGTGGGCGCAGATGCGCCTTTCGAGACATTAACAGGCAATGCCTGTTTCCCTTTGCTTCTCGTCCGGAGTTGTTGGCTGCGGACCTTTTCCCTTTATCGTCAAAGGCGGGGAAGCTGACACCCAGAAGACGTGCATTGGCCGCCTTCTTTTCTGCAGCTTCAGCTTCGATGATCAGGGAGCTCCAGTCGGGAGGGCCTGACGGAAGCGTTCGATAAACACCCTAACTGTTTCCTTCTCCTTCTGGCGTATCTCTATGAGAGACGCCATCGTCATGTCCTTCCCGCCGTCGTAGAAGCGGTCGAGGAAGAGGCGCGTCAGGTCGTCGAAGGACGATATAGAATTGTCGGGGAGGCTGCAGTACCAGTCATACGCCACCCCTTTCAGGGCCCCCACAAGATGCTGGTGAGGAGCGCATCCTCCTTCGGAAGATGCCCTATCTGTGACTGGAAGTACGTCAGGTACCGTCGCGGAGAGTCCTTCCCGTCCGTATGGCGTGAGTGTTTGTGGTTTATACTTTGGGGGATAAACCATCTTGTTCCACTCGAGGGGATAAGGCTGGGGAATGCCCATCTTCTGGCGCTCCTCTTGCCTGTTCTTGGACTCGAAGCGCTCCCGCAAGTCTTTGATCATTTCGACCACATCCTCCGTGGAGCTAGGAGTCGGGGAAGGAGGTACCATCTGGAGTGGAGCGTTTGAGGGCTCCGATGTCCGGGTGCTTCTGTGTCTGAGGGTGCCCGTTGGAGGGCACACTCGACTCCCCATTGGTTCCTGGGTCGGGACCGGTTGACTGTGTCCTGATCAAGGCCGACCGCATTCAACAACAACCGCTTGAGTCAGTGCTTGTATTGAGGGCAGAGAGGGTTTTGAGTCCTCCCTCTAATGAGTCTATGCGCTGGACATGTCCTGGCGGCGGCACATAGGGTCCTGCGGAATCACCCCCGCCATGTATACTGTCATGACACGGCCGGAATGTATTGGATCAGTTGAGCGCGTCGCTCTCATCGGCCTCACTCTCATGTGGGGGGAGTGACCTCTCCTGGTGTTTGGCCACCCCCAGCCACATTCTGGAGTTCGTCTTCGACAGGCGCATCTGCCAAGGGCCTATTGCCCTCAGCTCCGTCTTGAAGGGCCTCTTCGTTTCCAGAACTACCCCCGGCTTCCTGGAGGACATCCTCACTTTGAGGGGCTTCAGGGAGGCCGACTTCGTCTTGATGATGAAGATCCGCCGCAGTTGTGCTTTGGACATCTTCGTCTTCGGAAGGAGGCTCAACAAGGGTCTGACTACCCCCAGCTCCCTCCAAGAACTTCTTCCTCAACCGAGTGCCTTCGAACACTCCAGAGGTCGAGACAGCTGCCTTGGTTTTTCTCGGCTGACTTTTGGATGAAGACGAGAAATTCCCAGTCGTCTTCCGGACTGATAAGGAGTTGGAGATCACGTTACATGAAGCAACCTTTGGCTCCTCTTCTGCTGACACCTTCGTCCCAAGGCGATGTCGGAGAGGTGTCGATGATTACAGCCGTTGGAAGACTGACTGCCTTGGTGGTACTGCCGCCTTGCAACAGCAGTTGATGGTGACCACCGCAGAAGTATGCCCCGTGAGAGGCGCATCGTGCCTGTCTGTCGACTCTCCTGATCGGCGCTTGTGAATGATCATGTTATGCAGATCGGTGGAGGAGAGTTCCACATTCACGCCCACTTCAGGCGCATGGCAAGGCCAAGCGCCGGGGTGGTCAAGTGAGTGCTGCGCCCCCTGATCTAATACCAAACAGGCATCCCGATCAGTAGTAGGGGAACCACAACATTTGAAGTGACTTGAACGGACCTCAGACGCACAACCAGAAGAGACGCGGAGTTCAAGACCACCGAATTTGCCTCACTCGACTTGGTTGTGCACGCAATAGATGCGCCCAAGTGAGACGAGGACTTTGAAGGTCGGCTCGTTTCTGGTGCCGCAGCACTCGAGTTGACCTTGTACAGATTACCATCAGCAGCGTGCATGATTGTGAGCACATGCTTCTGGCTTGCTGCTGGCATAGCACGTTTGGGGCGCATGGCCCGTGCCGCCTTGGATTTCTTCGTACCAGCCCGCTGGGGTGCATAGTACTCAGAATCCAAATTCTCCTCGCAATTACAGTGAGTGAGCCTGTCAAAGACAGAGACTTTCTGTGGTGCATCAGAGGTGATGCGCGGGGCATTGGCTGCGCCCCTGCTCCGTCGACGCATCTTCCTCGCCTGAGAGGGAGATGGCTGGAGAATGTGGTTAGCCGCACGCTTCCCCGAGAGATGCGCTGCACCTGTGGGCACATCTTGGTTGCTGAGGACGTCAGCAGGAAGGGAAGGCTGGATTGGTGCATCCCCTTCGGTGGTGGTGCCCGAGGCGTCGACCTTGCGCACCCAGACTCGGCGGGTCTTCTTCGGCTTCGGCAGCCGCTTCGAAGGACTCACACTTCCTTCAGAGATGAACTCCTCATACGCCTGTTGATTGAGGCGTACGACCAGCGTCTTGTGGGAGGAGCCCACCCTCACGTCGTCGGATTGTGACACAGCTTTCTCGGTGGAGGAGAAAGATGTCCCCAGCAGAGTCGCCAGCTTGTTTGTCATTAAAATTCTTTTATTGCAAATTTCAATACAAACAGAACAGTGTTACAATATAGGACTTAGATGTAGTCCTAGGAGTACACTTTTGTTTATCTGGGTCCCTTGTGCCGATGGAGTGAGTGGTAATGCGTTGACTCCGTTGACGATCTGACGACGGTTATCGGTTCTCTGAAGGTTTGGATTGCTCTGGGTGTTGGAGCTTGTCGAGAGGAGGAAGACGTTGAGTGTCTGTATCTGCCTCTCTGGTGGTGTGTTCCTTCATTTTTTGTACGTAGGATCGTTCTGTGTGTGTGTGTGTGTGAAGGAAATGATCCTTCTATTTATAGCTTTGCAGGCCGGCTGCTCATGCGTGCACGTAGGATGCGCCTGTACGCGGGGACGCCACGTGGTGATTGCTGATGGAGGCGCATGGACGATACGCCCGATTGAGGGGTTGAATTCTTCATACTGCTGTTGTGAGCCGGCACGTAGCAGAGGAGAAGATCTTTCTGTTGCTAAAATCTTGGGTTAGTTGAGTCAAATGACACATGTCCTCGACTCATGGCTCGGAGATCTCAGATTTGGTGGGGGGAAGTAATCTGGTGAGCTGCGCCTTGAATTGGGCGCAGGAGGAGGCTGCGGCTCATAACCTTTAGGAATTACAAACCATTTGGGGCGCATGGCTTTTGAGGCGCATGCAGGCGACTTTCCTTCGGTCTTTTGGGATCAGAGAGCAGTCTGGGCGCATGGCTTTTGAGGCGCATGCGGATTGGGACGCATGGCTGCAGGGGCGCATGCGGATGGTTGAGTGGCCACGTGGCAGTAGCCGTCGAAATAGAGTCATGATGGTGCTGACGTTGCCGACGCTTCATTTTCTGAAAAAGCTGTCAACTGTTCAGACTTTGGGAAGCGTGATGCCAACTCTGTCAGTTCAGCATTTAATGTTGGTGACATTCGATGGACAGCTGAGTGGGCGGGTTGGTTGGCGTCCTACTCGGTATGGAGATGTGTGGGGGCGCATCCTCTGTGATGCGCCTGGTACTGAAGGGCGCGTCTGTGTGATGCGCCTGATGCCGAAGGGCGCATCCGTGTGATGCGCTGTCTGGCCGGCGCATCCGATACGTCTTTAATGATGCGGCTGTTTCGCTCCTCGAGTACTTTAAATAGCCGTTTGGCTGAATTCGAGGCGTCCTGTTCATCCATTTAATGCAAATTCATTGCACGGAATTCGGAGAGCCATCCACTTGGCGCGTTGGTTTGATCTGTTCGGCCTATAAATAGTGGCATGGAGAGAAGGTTTGCTTCTCATTCCCTCACGTACTTCCGTCATGAACTTGGGTACTCGGGTGCATTCTGTTGACGAAGTATTCCCGAAGGTGAAGATGAGACGCCATGTTCGATGCACTTGAAGGTGACTGTTACATCCAAAAGACAGAGTCGAGGGCTTCTGAGGCAGGCGGAAGGTGCCTGTTGCATCCAAAGATAGGGATGTTCGGGCCTCGTCTCCGTTATTCCGGAAGAGCCGCAGATCGGAATTGCGGTGCTAGGCTCTTTCTTCCTTCAAAGTGGGGGTTGCCCACTCTGGTTGTGTTGAAAGCTGTTCCTTTAGCCGCGGTTTCGATCACGGTCTTCCTTGGTCTTTGGAGGCTCTTTCGAAGCCTCCCCTGGCCACAGACTTGCGGTGCTCTTCTCTTCCTTGGTTCCAGCCAGAGGGTTAAATGCTTTGCTTGGAGAAGCACTTATCAGGTGAGCCTGGCTGGAAGAGCGGCACATAACTGGGCTGCTGAAGGGATGCACATAACTGAGCTGGATGCACATAACTGAGCTGCTGAAGAAATGGTGGGATGCGCCTGATTGGAGGCGCATGGTATCTGCTGTGCCTAGCTGGAGGCGCATGGTGACTGCTGCGCGCATCTGGAGGCGCATGGTGGCCGCTGGCTGTAGACTTAGGATCTTTCCTTTGTAGAAATTCTCCTTTGTACAACCTCTTCAAACATGTAATAGACTTTTGTATATAAATAAAAAGTCCTCTTTCAAATGTCCATACTCATTGACTTTGCTGTGAAGTTCTTCGTCTGAGCTCTGGCGCATGTAGTTTTTGGCGCATGGTCTTTCTGGTTGTGAAATTCCATACTTCTATATTGGGGATTTACCTCTTTCTAAACTTGAGATCTATTTCCAAGGGAGGCTAACCCTAAATGAAGGAGGCATTAAATAGGGTAGGATTCCCTAGGTGGCCGGCCATAGTAGGTTAGGGTTAGGGTTAGTGATGGGCTATGGGCTTTGGGCCTCTATGGCTTAAGTTGATAATCAATGGTTTCAAAACCATAGGTCATGGCTTATGACTAAAAGCCTTCTATTCTAACTTGAGTCTTAAATGACCAAATCATGGGTTGATCTAGGTTAGACTAAGGTTACATACTAAACCAAGTCACCTTAGTTAGGGTTAGCTTCTAGGTTAGGCTCCAAAGTCAACACTAGTCAAAGTCTAGATTAACCCTTAATTAAATTATACCAAAAATCATATAAATCCTAATAAATCTCAATAATTCATAATAATTCCAAATAATTTCCAAAAATTTAAAATGACCAAAATACCCCCATGCTAGAAATGTGGTAGTGACATCTATAAACCACACAAGCTTGTGATGATGAGGCAACAGGTAGAAAATAAGGAGTAGATGTTAGGAACATCTGAGTGTAGGGAACAACATCGACATGAGGAGGAAAAGAATTCTCTTTATGGTTAATATATAAGGTTTCCTCTGTATTTATGTCAGTTTTATGTTGATGACTTTGATTATCAAAAGTCATTCTTTCAATATATTTGACAGCCATATACTCCAAAAGGAAATCTTCATTAACATGGAAAAAAATAGATTGATCAATATTTACATCATTGACAGACTGATTACTACGCTTTGGATTAATCATTAACGGACCATCATCTGTCTTCGGCGTAAACTTGCCGAGGTTGATAACCAGTGGTTCTGAATCAGTTGGACGAGAAGTACGTCCTTTAACCTTGATCATGAGAGGTTGATCACTATTGTTGGCTTGAACTCGACTTTTGACTGGAATTCTCACAGATTCGTCAGACGTAGCTTGAGTTCTTCCTTTAACTTTAATCACCAAAGGTTCATCATTGACAGGTTGGGGTCGAATCCTACATTTAACCTTAATCTTCAATGGTTGATCTTCTGAAGGTGATTGGTCTTCTAAGAGCGATTGGCCTTCTGAAGTAGATCGATCTTCAGCCATATCGGATATTTCCTTCACTGTGTATAAAGTATTGAAGCAGAAAAATAGGCTTCAACACCTTTAAAAGGATTGAGATCTGCAAATTCAGTCTTTACAGTCCCTTGAGAATCCACATATTTGAAGCATTGGTAGAGAGTTGAAGGTACAATGTTATGCTAATGTATCCATAGTCTTTCGAGGAGGATATTATAAGATATATCTGAATTGATAACATAAAAGGTTGCCATGGTTCGAAGATCACCTATTTGAATCTTTAAGCGAATTTTCCCCAATGGTTTACTCCTTCCAGAATTGAAACCAACAATTGTCGTACTTGTATAAGTCAACTCACTAGTAGGAATCCTCAATGGTCGTATCATACTCTGAAGAATAATGCTGATGGAAGACCCAGGATCGATGTAAATCATGTCAATTTCAGTAGAGTCAATATACCATGTATAACACAAAGGTATATCATGTCGATTATGCTTCAACAACATATCCTTTTATGTGAAAGTAATGTTAGGAATTGATTCCACCACACTGTGACATTGGGGACACAACACCGGTATATTATTAGGACTTTTGAGCTGAGCTAAACATGAATCTGCCTGTAGCAAAGCTTCACTCAAAGTTTCTCGACTTTCTTTAGAGAGACGAAGTAACTCAAAGATAGAAAGTCTAGCCGGAGTATTAGCTAATTGGGCTAGAATGTCAAACTTATAGGGTTTCATCAACCCTTGATTTGAACCAGATTTCAGCGGGACGTCGAAACGCACTGCCTTCTGTTTTTCTTTTTCAACTACTGGTGGTTTAGAAGGTCTTGCTTCAGCAGGAATAGAAGATGACTGAGTCGGCAGTATTTCAGCGGCATCATCTGCTTCTTTGGAAGTTCCCTCATAATCTTTGTGGTAGTCTTTTCCAGATCTTGTACCGGCAAAAGCCTCTTCTTCAGACTCAGGGGAATGAAGTACCATATTACAGGATTTAGTTTTTCCTTTAGTCTTCGTATTATGGGTATTTTTATGAGGGACCTCAAATCTCAATCCGATGGAGGATTTCTGACATTAAATTTGTAAAGGAACTCGTATACCTTTACCATTGTTCAAGCCTTCTGCTTTTTGAAAGTCATAGCCCATCTTTTTCATGAGATGGACCGATTGTTGACTGTACATGCGAATGGGTAGCGGACTTTCAATAGACGGTTCAACAGATGAAGAAGGAACGAAGACCCAAGTAGTCACAAGGGTAGGAATTTTCAGTGCAGGAGTAAAATCCTAACTGGAGCTTTCTCGTAGGCAGCAAAAACTTGTTGTGCCCTATACAAAAGAACACTGTTCATGGCTAACCATTGCTGATGAGTAAGCTTTAGTTTGGTAGGAGGAGCCAAACTCGGAGGGCATATGTTCAGACCCCTTAGCCTATCTTCCAAAGGGATGTCATCCCACAGATGATCAGAATCATCATGATTTGAAGTAACAACATGAGAAATCATATTGCAGGTTTTGATTTTTTGACCTTTCTTGGATTTTAAAATTTTACTTTCATGTTCCATTTCAAGTACTAAGTTAGGGTGTACCCACATGATTTCACCATTTTTTAAGGTGAGAGGCAATAGTCCTTTATTTTGATCTCTGGCTGGTTGAAGATTCATAATCTTTATTGTTGCCTTCGGAATTGGGACAATCCCAACAGGAACTTGCTGTGGAGGAAAACCTCCAAATTGAAGAGAAATCGTGTTAGTTGTGACTGCATGCTTATCATTAGTTAAAGAGATAGCTTTAGCATTTATCAACTCTTGAATCTTCTTCTTCAAGACATAGCAAGCCTTAGTAGGATGATTTATGTATCTATGATAGATACAATACTTAGGATTAATAGTCAAATTCACCTCATTAGGTCATTTTGGATCTGGAATCTGGAGTTTACCACTCTTCACGAGACACTGGAATATCCCAGGAATATCACTGTCGTCGAAAGAGTACTCTTCTTTGGCTTAGAAGACTCTGGATTACTTGGTGTAGTTTTGGATTTTGAAAGGTTCACCACCAGGGTTTCCTTTTCTTTCCCATTGCGATTACCAGAATTGTTACCTGAAGAGGCTTTCTTTTCTTTATCTTCTGAGGCAAAGATTATCCCATGTTCACGAGCCAATCTACCATTGGTCTCAGCTGAAACTGTTGTTATAATAAATGAGGCCCAATCTATGAATTGAGAGCCTGTAAAAATAGCGATGGTTGGTCGCAGATTCATTTTGCATGTATCAATTAATGCTGAATCTGGCATACTAGGAGGCATTTTTAAAGTAGCATGTCGGAAACGTTCAATAAATGTCCGAGTATCCTCTTTCTTTTTGTTTAATCTCTATTAAGGAGGACATATTCATATCAATCCCTTCTTCATAGAAATGAGAGAGAAACATCGCTTTAAACTCGTCAAAAGACGATATACAGTTATCGGGTAGACTGCGATACCAGTCATATGTTGTACCCGTCAAATACCCAATGAAAACTCAGGTGAGAAGAGCATCATTCTTCTGTAGATGTACAGTCATAATATTAAAATAATTGATATATTGGCTTGGAGAAGCCTTTCCATCAAATAATACCATAGATTGTGGCTTGAATTTGGGAGGAAAGGGTACATCATTCCAGTGGGGAGGATAAGGTTGCTTGATCTCCAACTTCTGGAGCTGATCTTTGTGCTTAAGAACTTCAAATTGTGCTTTTAACTCCCGAACTGTTTGAATAGCTTCACTAGTTTGAAGGAGTATTTGATTAAATAGTGGTTGGATGTACCATAACACCTACCGGAGGTGATACATCTTCTGGAATGAGAGGGTCAGGAGATGTAGAGTTTTAATTGATAACAGGCCCTTGACTCGGATTATTCAAAGGTATGTCAACCCCTTGACTATCTTGAGTTTGCGCAGCTACCTGTACTAGTGTTATCACTGTCGGTTGGACTGTTTGCTGAGTCGTTATTATCTGATGCATATTTTGCATCATGGCAAGCATATCCTTTAGCGATTGTTCCACCGCAGAAATATGTTGTTCTGTATGAGAAGTAGACGTCTCTTGTTCTTCTCCGATAACATAAGATTCAATTTCTCTTGAACATACAGAGGGATTGGTGTAGAGATATGAATCAACGCTATCAGTTTCTGACTTCAAATACTGGGTACCCCTAGCCTCTGAATATGAAGAATGCATACTTAAAGATCGTTGACTTCTTGACCGAGTATGTTGATATACTCCTTCAAAAGTGTCAAGGATTCGGTTGAACCGTTGTTGACTTGGAGTCTAGGACGAATTGCGTCTTGGACGTCATCCTCTATTGATATGAGATGCCATATTGACCGATGCATAGGACAACTCATGTTCTTGTTCATCAATTTGTTGCTGAGGTACGTTGTAGCTTAATCGGTCGAAAAATGACCGTTTAGTAGCAGAACAGCAACATTTGATCATAATTTGGTGACATTCACAATAATGATTTTCTTGAGGGAATGTCACAGGAGATTTTCTGTTTTTACGCTTTTGCACAAGTAACTCACGTAAATCAGAAGAATTGGAAGGTAATATTTTCTTTTTTACATTTAGGACAGAGAATATTTAGTCCCTTGTGTAAAAAGAAGGTTACTAGCTTCATTGGCAGAAGAAAGCTGTGAATTTTTACGCGCTTGAAGTTGTGTGCGTAAATCCTGAGTTGATTTTTGTGTACTGAGAACACCATCAGCATTGTGCATAATCCTAAGATTATGTACTTTGCGTAAAGAGGATTGTTGGCGTAAAACAGAAGTTTTGCCAAAATTTCTTGTCTCTTTGGATAAATCAAAGGAATTGTTTGCCATAGGAGACTTATTTTTACGTTGTACGCGTGTAGGCAAGTTCACTTTAGATGCAAAAGCACTATTGTGAACTTTATCTACCATGTCACCGACAGGAGATTTGCCTTTACGCTATAGCGTAAAACAGGAACATAAGCCACGTCACAGACGGGAGATTTGCCTTTATGCATATAGCGTAAGACATGATTGTCTACCACGTCACAGACGAGAGACTGAATTTTACGCATAGGGCAACACTGAAGTAGGAACTACCTCATCACAGACGGGAGCCCCAACAACAAGAGTGGGAAGAATCCCTTACCTTCAGAGACAATAGAGAGATAAGAGGGTGCTTTGGACTTAGGAATCCAAACTTTGCGCACCTTTCGTGATTTTTGCACATTGGAGCAGCGAGCACTACCCCCAATTCAGAGCATTTCTTCATAAGCAGTCTGGTCGAATTGAACGACCAGAGTCTTCTTCGTCGATCCAATCGACACATCATCGTATTGAGCAATTGCCTTCTCGTCAGAGGAGGAAGTCATCCCCAGCAGAGTCGCCACTTGTTTCACTTAACAAAATGCCCTTAAGGCTTTTGAAAGAAAACGAAAGAAAATGTACAAAAGTACAAGTAAATTCCGGGAAGTGTTGCTATGGAAGTCTGATCTGAGAGCGATCACTTTGTTCCTTGGACCATACGATGATGATGAAGAAAACTACTTAAAGATGAACAACTGGAAGAACTAAGTCACTAGAAAGGTATCGACACAATTGGCACTGATGGCACAGTCGAATGCTTTCTTGCTTTGCTTCACTCTGTTCTTGAAGAAAATTTGAAGAGAAATACTCTAGAAAATCACTTTGCTCTGAAAGTATCTGATCTCCAAAATCTTCTTTTTTTCTGCTTTAAAAAAGAGGTCTTTATATAGGCCTGTCTTCTGTGCGTAAAAAATACCCATATTGGATCTCTACACAAGCTGTTAGGATAACTGTCACCCACGTACAGAAATTGGCCTCTACGCATGTTGACACATATCCCATAATCCAATAAAATAAGGAGAACACGCACATACGTTCTTCGAAAAGTGTAGCATGAAGGCCACGTCAGAAAACTACATTTCCACACAATCAGGACGGACTGTGCGTAAAATATGATGTTTAAGCACGTCTGAGCATAAAATAGCTCAAAGTAAGCTTCCTGCGTAAAGTGGCTAACAATAGCCTTGAGTTTAAAGGCTCAAATAAACTCTATGCACAAAAGAGTAGCTGAAATAGCCTTGAGCGTAAAAGCTCAAATAACTCTTATGTGTAAAGAAGAAGTTGTTCCTCAAGCGTAAAGCAGCTCATTGGCACGCTAAACAACAAACTCTTTGGCTTCTGTGCAATTATTTTGTCAGAAAATCAATCTGTCAGAACAGTATCTTCGTGCATTTAATGCAGCATGGACAGCCCATTCTTCGCGTAGAAAGTGAAACTGTTCTCCGCATAAAGTCTGAATTCAAGGCTTGCGTAGAGTTTTGAGTTTGACTCAGTTTGACCTTTGCGTAAAGTCTAATCTGGAACTGTCTTCGCGTAAATATCTCAACTTCCTTGACTTGGTCTTAGAAATTTATTTACACTTCTAAAACAGTGGAGAAGATGATGCAGATTCGGAGCTACCTTTGAGCAGCACATAATAGGCAGAAGAATTGGGCTAATCATCGCTGACCATTAGAGTTTAAGGAAGGTGATCACATATTTTTTTACGATATCACTAACGCGAGGAACTATTAGAT